>KK503211.1:19805-31226 GCA_000688735.1 Glossina austeni | reverse complement strand
TAAGATTTGGAACGCAGTCTATTATTTATAGCAAGTAAAAGATTATGTTCGTTATATTCGATTTGTGTGTATTTGTGTGTGTGCCAAAGCAATACCAAAAATATATAATTGAGGGTAACTCTCCAATGCAATCACGCCCATAGATGGTCTTACCGCACATTTGTTTCAATTTTTTCTTTTTGTTAACATTTGCTACAGATCCACACATTGGATTGCAGGACGTTAACAGGACCGACATGACCGAATTGATTTATAACTTTGTCTTGACTAAGAATCATAACGAAGCGTTTTCACGTTTAATTGCATAGGATCTTGTAATGGATTAGGTGATGGGCGTAGGTTTCGCAGCAGATGGTCGTGCCTCGTATCTGCAGGTGAAAGTGTGGACAAATTTGATAAGTCCGACCTTGGTATAGCGGGCTTATGTCGCCTGATGCGCGAAGGTCTTAAGCCATCCGAAAATGTGTTTACGAAGAGACCTTCATTTTTCACAGTGAGAGAAGAAATATCGTAACCCGTAAGGGGAAATGAAATTATAATAGTTCGACTCAACAGCCAGAAAAAATCTACTTATGCGAGTGTTTACCTCAAAAAATCAAGCGATCTTCCAAAAGGCAGTTATTGATGATAAAAACACCTAATGGCCAGTAAAAAAAAACTAATCCTCAAATAATACGAAAGATAGATGAAAAATTTAAGAAATTTGATTCTAGTTTACTATCAAGATTTTCAAGAAGTTTCATTCTCTTTACAATGCATTTTTTTTTATACTCTAAAGTAATTTTAATAAATAATTTTTCAAGTTAGTTGTTAAATCACATAAAGAAGCCTTTCGTTCGACTTTAATTTACTATAAAAATTAGGAAGAATTGCTCTTAATTAAGAAATTTCATTATATAAACTATTTTTCTAAACCGTTCATTCTTCTTCTTCTTCTTCTTCTTGTTCTTCTTTTAATATTGTCACTTGTAAAAGAAATAAGATTTTCGCATATTCATCTCATTTTTCTGTAGAATGCGAGAGAAGCGAAACAGAAAGTTGAAAAGTATTCATATGCATAAACTATAGTCATTGGTATGTCATAACAGCTGTCAAATGGCAAGATGATGTGATACAGACTGATACGGACACAGGCACGTACCTACAAATTGATAGAGTTTCAAAATCGAATTTTCTCATTTCACAAGTATATGTATGACAAAGATTGATGTGTGATTCCGTTTATGTGAGAGACAAAAATTATATTCAGCTTAAGTCGAATTTTTTGAAATTCTCAGCTTGACTTGATTTAGATCGAAGATCTTAGGCAATTATCACTCTGAAAAGATGAAAGCTTAGTCCCAGCTTACTCCCTGTTCGAGTTCATTTAGGGATATATTACACAAATATCGTGTTGATAAAAGAAAAACTTACGTCGCATAGACTTTCAATATGCGAATTAAACCCATAGCTGATGGCTGATTAAGATGATTAAGCTTTTGTATGTATGTACATGTGTAATGTGTAGATCTCGGTTCCTCCATTTAAACGCTTCATCAAACGATGAAGAGAATTGCACTTTAACGTCTGAACGACTTTTGTTAATTTCCGTCGATAGGTAATATGCTATAACGATATACATTGCAACTCACTTGACAGCAGACTAGGGAGTTAGTAAGCGAGAGTTAGCGAGAGGTAAAGGAGAAAAGTTTGCCTGCATCACTTTCATCGATTGCCACTATTGTGCCCACTTAGGCAATCTGAAGTAAATGGATATCATAACGTTGTCGATAACAGCGTTAATACCTTGTCTGCGGTGTGGTTACCCACACGATTTTGTTCAACTAAATGAATTTCCACCCGAAGGCATATTCTTTTAGGCTTCCTGTTGCAGTGCTATGAGTGAAATGAATACACATTTGCTAAAGTAGTGAGCAAAACATTATGAAAACGTGCATATGGGAGAGAGTTGAACTTTTTTCAAAGTGTTGCTAATTCTATATAAAAAATCTTATGAATGGTAAACAAATTGCAAAAATAAAAAAAATAAAAAATATAAAAAAAAATATATGAATAAACGAAGCTAGAGATAAGCTTTTGAATTCTTTCCTCTTTATTCATGTTTTGCTAAAGTGATGGAAAAAAATATTAATGTATTCTTACGCATGTATGTCTATCGTAAAGGAAAACATTATCATAAATTCATTGACAGATGTCTGGTGCGTTTAATTTTCAAAACCATGTCAATTAGTGTTAAATAAAAACTTTTCCAATGAAAAATGAGAAAAAAACACAAAAAAAAAAACAAGAAGAAACAACTAAAAGGATAAAATTCTAATAAAACCAATGTCATCGTAAGCATTCACTTACAAGCGTTCAAATATGTAAAATATGTAATACGTATATAGAGCACTTGAAATTTTAATTGAAGGTTATGTGCGAACACATAAAATTGAGGCATATCTTCTTCTTCTCTCTATATGAATGAATTTTTATGAGTTTCTATGTACTTAACGAGTGCTTGCACTTCGTATAAATTAATAGTAAAGAGGAGGAAAAAGGAAAAAGGAAAAGTGCTGGCGTTATGAATTTTACGCGAATAGTTTTACTATGCAGCGTATAGTTGACATACGCATACATCATATGGCGTGTGGCAGACTTTCGTTGCTTGTCAGGTTTCAAGTATCATGATTATTACCGTTATATTTGGTATTACGATATGTGTTTGATATATATGTTCTTTATTGATCGCTTGTCAAAATATGAACTCAAAAATGTGAAATTCGAACGGATTCTTTACAAAGAGCAACGTCGGGAATTGCTTGGAATATATGCGAAAATAGCTTCGACTGCAGACTGGCTGAAGAAAATCTTTCATTAACTTCTTCTTCTCTTCTTAAATATGTTACTGGAATGATGTGCTGCGAGGACGTTTCGTCCTTTTTCCTTAGGCTGGGGCAGCTCAGCGGCCCAGGGGAGGAAAAAATAGACAAAACATTTATTTTTTCACAGGAGCTCTTTATTCTTTTCTCTGATTCAACGTTCTTTACAATCTCCCGATACCTTAACGTTAAAATAGACAAAGTAGCGAAAATACTTTGCTTAACGCGGCTGGCATCCCAAGCGAGACTCACACGACCTCTCCGTTCGAAGGCGTAACTTCAACTCCCCCTTATTCTCTACTCTTACCCTATACTTAGCCTATTTTATTCTACTGCTANGCTTAACGCGGCTGGCATCCCAAGCGAGACTCACACGACCTCTCCGTTCGAAGGCGTAACTTCAACTCCCCCTTATTCTCTACTCTTACCCTATACTTAGCCTATTTTATTCTACTGCTATCTTAATCTATTCCATTCTACTGCTAGGTTAATCTATTCTATTCTACCTTAATCTAGCACTCCTTTCCCCTCACCAGAGACGGAGAACCCGTGAGCCCAAAACGAGGGACGACTTTGGGTCCTTACAGGCTTGCATGCACCAGCTGTGCACAAGAAATATTACATAAGTAGAGATCTCTGGGAGAACAGTTATCCGAAAGGCTGCAATGCTACGATTTTCTATATGAATATTCGAAATCTCTTATAATAAGGCATGTAGATCAACAATTCGTCGTTTCAAGCCATGCAAACGAAACTTATTCCTTTAAGGACTGGCAACACCAACTATTTCCATTTGTCGTTAATACGGAGAATGTTAATGATTTTTTATTAAAATTATCTTCTTCTTCTTCTTGTGATACTTAAAATCTTTAAAAATTTTCGACTTAATAGCCAATATATTTAACGGTAATGCTCATAGTAACGGCACGCTGTAATTCGTTTCGACTTCTTAAGAGTCGCGTTGTCCTTACATTCTTCTTAGGGCTAAAAACAAATTGATGTTCGATGTATAGTTTGATAATAATCCCATTTTTATTTTTTCAATAAAAAAAGAAAGCTTAAAATAATAAAGATTGTGGCAAGAATTCAAAACAATAAATGTTAAATAAAGTTAAGCACAATACAGAAACAAGTTTGTGTTACTCTACAATGTCATCTAATAAATTTTTTAGGGTTTATTTTATTGGGCTAAACACTTTTTACAAGGGGCACAAGTTATCCAAAACTAATATAAAAACATGATGATGGGCGGAAAAAGGCGTTAAAATCCAAAAGGCCTAGAAGTCGCAGAATCTTGGTTAAGAATTTTGAGTTCACTCTATAACTTAACAAATAAAACAAGTGAGAAAATGGATTTCGGCCGAGAGCAAGTCTTTTATAACCAGCAACGTCATCCTACAAATCACTAAAATAAGAAAAAAAACTAATTTTTCATACTCTATAATGTTGCGAGGTTGCTTTTTTGCTATTTTCAGAATAAAATTGAAATTTTATATGGTGCATGTGTTGGGAGGGGCTTAGATTATTTTCAGATTCTTCAGATTGCACACTTGCAGGCGATGTCTCCATTTTTGTGAACCGGAGAATGTTTGCCAAGGGTACTACATAAGTGGGCGGACTGATAGACGGATGAAATATTTGCAGCTTTGTTGTGAATATAAAATTTGAAAACAAACAAACATTTCAAAGGACACGCCTACAACGCCCACATGTCTATGCCACAAAAACTGAGAACACCTTTACTTTTCGTGTCCTTAGTTTGCTACTCGGGAACTACAACAGAAACACGATATAAATCTTCACCTCAATCAACCGCGCCCACCCTCTCTTATGTAGAGTACGAAAATTCACTTCCTTTCCTTTTTTAATCATTTTTAGGATAACGGATATAATGGGTATAAGAGCTTCGATTATGACCGAATATAAATTTCTTACTGGTTTTTTTTTTATAACGTCACGTAATAACTTGGACTTGGAAGCCATAGAAACGTCACTACCACATTCCGAATAGTTCCTAGTGTACTTGGCAGGATAATGAACCTTCTTTGGCCACGCGTTTTGAAACATTTACATATCTGCGTGTTACTGCTTAAGTTTTTTCTTTACAGGCATCATGAAGTTGAAGGCTATTGGACTAATAAAAGTTTCTATATTGATATTAACCTTTTTATTTCATCTAGATTTTTTGTTAGTGAAATTTCCTTTAAATAATCTTCAATAACTTTTTTTTACATATATGTATGTGTATCGTATGTCTTTACTAATCAATAACTTGTCAATTAGCTAAGTTTATGGCTGAATAGCATTCAAGCTATGTTTGTTGTGGCGATGACATTGTAAGCAATTATGAAAAAAGAGTCGATAAAAGTGTGGAAAAGTGTGAAGAGTAATATGTGAGTATATGCATTATGCATGTGCATTTTCAACACTTGCCGCCTTAAGTGTTTTCGTTTGATATGATTTTACGTTACGTTTGTATTGCATTTTGTTTGTTTTGTTGTCCTTTCGCACATTACTGTTTTTCTTTACTGTTCATATTAAAGTGTATCGAAGTTGAAGTAAGTAGAAGCATCAGGAAAACAACAGCAACAGCAACGACAACAACAACAATTACGAAACAACATTAGAATCCTTTAAGAGCTTTTCTTCTTAGACTGTAACTGCCTCATTGCATTGCTTCGTTCTACTTTGCTTTGCTGTGCTTTAAAACTGACATGGCAAAGTGTTGTTTGCCTTACCAGACACACATTCTTAATATTTGCCATTAAAGAAGTTATTATTATTTTCCACAAACCGCACATATCTCTCTCTATATATATATATATATATTGTGTACACCTCTTTATACATATAATACTTATGATGTAAATTTGTGCATGCAGCCCTACTACTCATGTCTGTTACTGCACAGCGTATATATGAATAAAACACGAACCATACTACACAGATATATGCATACGAGTATACGATATATGTGTGTGTATGTACGTATAACAAAAGATATTCTTTGTTGTATTTTATTTGTATTAAGTTGTCGTTATGTTATATACGGTGTTTACTTTTTCTGTCGTTTTGGCGTTTTGCTCTGCTCTGCTCATATTCTTCAGGCAACTGTGTGTATAAGAACCCTTTAAAGTCTGGGTTTGTCTGCCGTTATTGTTTGTGTTTTTGCTAAAGAATTTCTATAATGTTGTTGCATTTGTATTTGTTGCAAATTGCTGTCATAACAAATTACAAAATAATATTTTAAATATCTACAAAATGCTGACTAACATTGATATTATCAACATCGAAACGGCAAAAGCAACATGAAATATAAACAGCGAAATACTGTGGTGGGAATAAAGATCCTTTATGCCATTAGGTGTTTATTTTAAGTAAATAAATTATGCTTTAATAAAATCCACTTAGAAAAGTCGAAATTTTTATTTTGTAAAGAAATACTTGTCTCTCGTGTACCAACCAACCAACCAACCAACCAACGAAATCGACAACAGAGTTTGACATAATTTGAAAAAGTTTCTTCTTCTTCCATTGAAATTTTGTTGATATTATTTTGCGAGTGGCTTTTAATAAAATTAGAAAAGTTTTCTGTAAAATTTTTTCAAGCATTAAAAAGAAAAATGCTTTAATTCAAATCATATCTCTCCGCGTAAATGTAGGCAAAGTTTTTTGTTACACTTTTCAAGAAGCCTCAAAGTATGCTTTAATTTTTTTTTTTTTTATTTTATTTAATTTCAATGCATTTCTCATGCATAAAGCGCCACAAAACTGAATATAGAAAATTCAATAAAAGGTGCCAGACATCAGCTCCAGCCAACCGGTAAGATTAACATATATAATAAAACAAATACATATTTCATAAATTCCCATTCGTTTGGTCTCCCTTACCCACACCTATGCCACATGCATTTATATTTACGCTATACGCGAAGCCTTAAATTGTCAGAGACAGAAAGAGAAAGAGAGAGATAGAGAGAGAGAGAGAGAGGAAAACAAACAAATCATGAAATGTTTTTGATTTTATAAAATTTTTGTATATGCTGGCGGTTAGTAATTTATGCAGGAACAGACACAGACAGAGTATCTAATTCCTAAGAGAAAAGCAAACAAGCACACTTACATTTACGCGCAGCGCTATGCGAAATAATATAAATAAAGCAACAAAAAAAAAAAAAGAAAAAAACATTAAAATTTTTGCATTTCATAGTAAAGGCTTTTAAAGTATTATAGTTTAGCTACTGGAAAAAAATTATGTTTTCCCATAATATTTAAACATTTCCGATTCCTAAAATTAAGTGCAATTAAGAGCACAATTTTTATGTAATTATTGATTTAAATCATTAGCTGTCATGTGCATAAAACTAAATTAAAGTCCATCAGTTCTGTGGAAAGCTTGCACTTTAGTTACAGATAAAGTAAAAATTGAATGTCATGGCTAAACAAAATTGTAAAGAAAGTGAAGGTTCCCATCAATGATAACACATTTCAAAAGAATTCACGGAATACTTATGGAATTAAAAAAAAATACTATCCTCAGATTTCGTTCGTTGAAAAATAGTTTCTTCTTCAATGTTCATTTTATATATAGGTTTTTATAAATAAATCATAAGGATACGCTAATGTCTTCTTTTCGTTTGTAACAACCAGAAGTATATGCACTAGAGATATTGTAAAGGGCACCTACTTTATAGGGACTTTATTTGCCGTTTATCCTTATTTGTCGCAGCGTTACTAATAGCAATAGCATTAGGAGTTGGTTACAAGTAATAAAAATAATAAAAAGAAAAGATAATAAGGTCGTAGCTCTTCCTCTTTACCTAAATACAATCTTAACAAATATAGTGCAGGTGTAGCAGGATATTATTTTTTGAAAAAATATTCTGAAATAGTCTCAAGCATAATGTCACCAAAGGAGACATGGCGTTGTTGTTTCAGAAAAGAAATTCAAATTAATCCCTTGTGCCTAGATCTTGCTTCCTTCCGTAAGCTCTCCATTCGCTATGGACACTTTCAAAAAAATAAGGACAGACTACAAGAGGATAATGTTGATTTGTTGTTGTATTCATGACAGAGTAAATAAAAAAAGTTGTTCTTTTCAAGCCGTTGTTCATCGCTAGCTACTACTTCTGCTGCCATTTAGATTATGAATCTCGGAGACGGAAACCGATCTATTTTTTAGTCTCTTTGCGAATTTTTTTTTTGGAAGCCCAACTCAAAAAGGAATTAAGCTTTCATTGCATTAGTGGTAACCAGAAGAATACCATCCCGTAGGCATATTTTTCCTTTATTTCGAATTAATTGCGTCAATTGTTGCTTATAGGGCTTTCTAGTAGGGCTTTGGTTTGCTTAAAGTAAGTGCAGCCGGCTTCCCCAAAATGGAAACATCGTGCGCATTTAGCTTTGTTGTCGCCCAGTGTGCGTAATAGTTATTTACGCTTTAGATATATTGTCCCCATTGCATCCATTATATCGAATTGTTTGCCAATCTTTCCTATTTCTGCAGCACTATGTCTCACAAATTAATGCTTTGTGCGAATTGCGTTTTTCCTGGCAGAAAATTCGATTCATTCAAACCTCCAAGAATCTACGTCGCCAGCAATCGTTCAGGGGATTTCCTCTATTCTTGTAATACTGTGACGGCCATCAAGAAAGAGGAAAAGTGGAAGAGCTAGGTAGGTAGTTGATGACAGCAGCTCATTGGATCTGACGATAAGTGTTATGCGTTTACAGACTGAGCACTCGCTATAGTTACGAGCAAAGTAAAATCTAGCGCGCTACAGAATCGCGGTTCTTACCGATTCTTATAGTGCTACGTAAAGCTTAACAATAGCATCTTCAAATGAAGAAGTCTTAGCTTCATTCAACGCCTTGTAGATCCTGTTGGGACATATCTCGGAAAACACTGACACCTTGTTCCATGCTGTGTATTATGTAGCTAGGTCACTAGTGTCAGATAGGAAAGGCACAGATTTCGTAGAGTATGTATATGTAAATGTCGACGTACAAGTTCGAGTTTTGTTGACAGTGCGATGTTCTTTGAATCCTTCGAAAATTGATATTCATTGTAAATGTCCGTACTTCCTTTACATTTTTATTTTTAGTGAGAGAATAGGAAACGAATACAGTTTATCAGCATCCCTTTAAGTTTGAGAACTGCTGATCTTGTTTAAATAGCTCACATTTGTAACGAATCACGTTATTGTCCTATATTTGCTTCCAACCGCAGCTCAGATGAGATTAATCTTCAAGACGAATCCAATTTTTTTTCTTTCTTCTTTTCACTTATGTACGCATACGTTTGCTTCGATTGCTTTTCTTTACTTGTGTTACACGGAACTGGTATCAATTCTTTTTGCTTCGTTCCAATGAAAGTTTAATATATTCTTGTCAAGCTAACATGCAAAGATGCTATAACAACTTACATTTTTATTTGTTACCTTACGAGCATTTTTACTACTGAATCGCTCAGCATTCTTGAGTATTTTGTGTTTTGTATTTGTGTTTTCCTTCACCATATATTGAACTTAATGGGAATTTTATTTTTATTGTAATTTAATTCCTTAATATCGGTCTCAAAAGATTTGAAAGCTCTTATCTCTACTTTCTTCTGTCCCTTCTTCTATGTAATGGACTTTTACTACAAGTTTTTTTATTACGTTGTAAGCATTTACCGGGCTTTACTTATCCATATGTCAAATTGTTGGGATATCAAGGATATCAAGCTTCTAATCGTTCGACAGTTAGACACTGAACTTGATCGGCCTCAATCTGGTTAGACAAATTAAGGCCACTAAAGTTGTGAGAAGTGGGTTTTCGCCAGACGGTTTCGATTTTACCTCTTGAAAATAGCAAATAATTCATCGAGAGTGAATTGTACAACAAATCAATTATTGACCCAGGATTTTTATTTAAGATAAGTGACATTGCTTGCTGAATTTTGAAAATTACATTTATTAGTCCGTGCGAAGCTTGTGTTCTGCAGGCTCCCATAGTCTTCGAATGCATCTAAATTTAATAATTACAGCTTTAGGAAAAACAAGGCTTGGCTTACTGTTCTTGTTATCGGGCAAACTCCGCTTTGAATTTGCATTTTGAACTAATGGTTCTCGGTAACGAGCGCTCATTTACAAGAATTGGTTTGATTGTACTTGACAGCGTAAGAGTGTTTGCTCGATATCAAACGTAAAATGTCATATTTTAACCCGAAAGCAAAACAGCTTCAGCTTCATAGTCCAAGGGGAAGCGAGCCTATATTATACTGGTTTTAGATGTTGTTTTATCCACAGTTACATGTACTGACTTAGCATCAACCTAACGTGCATCCGGACCACGTTTGTCTCTCGTAACGTACGATCGCTTGACAACGAAAATCATAAGCCGACCGTAGTACTTTTTGATTGTTTTTAATCACAGTCAGCAAAGCTTTATAATATAAACGTTCTTTTTGTGTATTTTTGCTTCTATCGTCCTTTGTCGTGGGCCTTTTTTTGCGCGAAAAAAACAACGTATTCAAAACAAACACTATGCGAGAATGCGAGGGGAGAAGATAATATGTGGCTGGAGAAGCTTTTTTATGTGGCTGCACTTTCAAGAGGGCTGACACTTCAACGAATTTTTCTCTCTTACTATTACTTTCCATTAAAGTGAGACTTTTTCGTTCTTGCTACGGCAGAACATATGCTAAAATTGGTCAGTAAAGTATTGCACTTCGGACATATAAGCCACAATTTTATTGGCTTAGTCCAACTTTACTCAACAATCCAAAAAAAAAAAAGTGATACTTTAAAACATACCATATTTTTGGAAATTTTTATTTGACCATCTACACCCAATTATTTCTTCTTCTTCCTCTTCGTAAGTTTTCAGCCAATTAACAAGAGATGATTCCCCGCGCCGTGAACACAATGACTCAAGTCTCACCAAATTGCTTTCAATTGCGCTAACGTACATGTTTCGTTTCTTAATCGCTTCACGAACGAGTTCGTATGTCTAATTGTTCCCCATAAGGTTTATATACTTGTTCTTCAGAAGCTTTGTAGAGAATTAATTATTTTCAAATCTTTAGTTTTCGTTCTTAATGACAGGAATTACAAATCAACTGAACGTCCGCCTACGCGATCAAGAATGTTGAATTCCTATTCTTCTTCTTCTTTTGCGAGTCATGAAACCAACAACAGATGTCGGTACAATTTGAACGAGACGTTCTTCGCTTGAACCCCATTGTCTTGTAAGCGTATTTATTCCATACATGCAGATATATATTTTGCATGCTATGACGTCCGTCACGGAATTGTAATCAATGTGCGGGAAGTCATCTTTCCCCATATTGCAATTAATTTTTTATTTTATTTCTTGTTCTTCACTTTTGATGCGAATTGTTCTGAACGTCAAGATGTTAGCTATTCATGAACTGTCAGCTATCATACGCTCAACAATATGACTTGATATGATTAGTTTTATGAAAACAGTGCGACTCGAGACCTGTCTATTGTGAAAAATGGCGTGAATTTTTTCTTGTTTTTTTTTTGTCAGTTATTAGCTATTTTTTAAGTTTTCT
>JMRR01016931.1:0-26998 GCA_000688735.1 Glossina austeni | reverse complement strand
CTCTCGAAATCAAATGAAACAAAACAAAACGAAAACACTTCTTTTGAACACACTACACCTTGACAAAAAAATAAAGAAAAAAAAGAAACAACGAAATTCTTCATAAATGTGTATAAAGTAAGTCTACAAATGGGCATTTGCTTGAAGAATTTCGTTATAAATCACTTGAAAATAAGCCAAAAGCATTAACATATACTGTAGGAAATGTGGTTCGAAATCTAATGCAAATATCAAGATAAATGCAAGAAGCATTGAAAATTAGGCCTTTTTACTACGTAAAGTTTCAGTCTTCGTAAGACCGTTTCTATAGCATAGTCTTCAAAAAGTTGACTCATCCGATTCAAAGTTTTCACACCAATTTAGAATGACGAAATGCTCTTACTAAACTGTTTTGTTGCGAAAGTCTAAAAATTACAATATTTTTTTAGGCATTATATGGGAAGCGGTCAAAAAGTGGGATCCGATCAAAAGCATTTTCAATAGTGCTCGTCCTTGGGACAAAGCACGTCATTGTACAAAATTTTATCAAAATATTTTCAAAAATTGCGGCCTATATGGTAAACACAAGAATACCCCTGACGGACAGACAGACAAGCTCATTGATGTTGAGTCAATCGATATAATAAAAGGAAGATCTATCTCAAGTCCTTCAGGGTGTCACAATCGTCCGCGCAAACTTAATATACATTTTCCCACAAGTGTTGCAAGGTATAGCGGTACAGGTGTTATGAATAACTTTATTAAGGGAAGTGTTGTTGGATGTTTAACGCTTAATGGCGGGTGGTGGCTGACTGTAATATTTTTACTTAAGTTTCTCTAACTTGATATTAAAAACCACATATTTTTTGTTTATGTTTTTGGTTGTTTATTTTTTATTTGCTATTTCAAAGTCAATGTTTAAATTTTAAATCGGGGATTCTTTTTAAAATTTAACAATCTTATCTGTTTTGATATATATAACGTTTTTAAAGAAAAAAAATTCGCATTTTTATTATGTGTCTGAAATGAAGTGAATGTTTAGAAATGATATCAAAAATTAAATATTCGATCACGTCCACAAAATAGATAAGTAAATTGGCTTTGGTCTTGTACAACAAATTCGCACCAATGTTGTATAAGACCAAATACACAAATTTGTCTGATGGGACCAATGTTTAAAAATGCGTTTTTTTTTTTTTTTTTACTTATATTCGTTTCTCTTTTGTGATTTCTGGTTGAAAACTTATCACAGCTTTTAAAAATTAGAAAAAAACCTTGAAAAAAAATTTAACACAATTTTTAAATAAATAAATTTTTCCTTTTCTAAATTATGTAATGTATGTAAATCTGCAAGACTGTTTTATGCACAGTTGTAAGTAAAAATTAAAACTTCTGCTTGTCGTATACGATGTAAAAGCAGGCATAAAAAGAGACAAAACATCCTAATTAAGTATTCTTCGCTCGCTTATAGTTAAAAGAATGTTTTATTCTCCGCCTGCCTTTACCGTTAGCAATACGGAAAAACAATATATTTCTCTAAGTAAGAGAATTCGTTTATATTTTCAATAAATAAAAATATATATATATATATATATAAAAAGAAAAAAGAAAGTAAACATTACATAAATTTTACATAATTTTTTATGATTCTTTGTTTATGTTATCTTTCTTTGAAAATTCTACATTTTCGCATTATAATATATATGTGTAGAGAGTAAAAAAAAAATATTTTTCTATATAAAGTAGAAATATATAGTGTTAGTTAGTATCAGTAGTGATAGTAATTGTTTCGTTTGTGTGTGTTCTTACAATGAATTGTGGTTAGAATTGTTAAAAAGTTTTGTCTAGTTGTATAGTCTGAAATTTGAAGTGTAAGTGAAGAGTGTTTATTGTTTATATTCTACTATTTCTATACTTATTTTGAGCCTCGTTTCTTTTTACTGGGCAATTTAGCCGACAAACGGAAGAAATACTCATCACGACGCAATAATTTACCGCGTACGTACGAATGTATATCCGCATCCATATTATGTTCCCTTAACCAAGATGACGTGTTACAAGTACTCAGCTCTGTATGTGGCTCATCAGGTAGACTTAGATGACCTATAGATTAAAAAAAAAGAAACGAAAATGCAGGATTTTAAATAAACGTAAAACTCTCCGCATGGGAAGGTTTTTCTTTTTATTCTAAAAGCACTTTCAATATAATTACAAGAACTTCTAATTCTCCAAACTAATGTGGAATATTCAGTTGATTTAGCTTAGTTCTTACGTTTGTAAATAAACGTCTTGTATAATCTGTTGATACCCCTCATCAAACAGATGCTTTCGTAAACGGGTTGTCATATGAAATGAAAAGCATTAAAGACTACCAAATACATATTTATATATATATAAGCTTTCCAACTCGTTTTGCCTATGTTAGTCTGCATAATTATACGGTACAATCGAATTTATTTTGGGGTTTCGCAAAAATTGAGATAAGATACTGAAAGTGAACACTAGTGATTTATATCCTAACAAGGGAGAAAATTAAATTCGGTTGGGACCGAATCTTTTATACCTATCACCGTTATGCTAAAAAAGATAAAAGAAGTAAAAGAAAAAAATTTCATGCTCCGTAATATGGAGTGGGCGCAGCTGATTTCTTCTATTTTGCAAAATAAAAATTTTTGTCGCATAGAAATGTGGGGGTTGCAGGCGTGTTCTTTGCAAAGTTTAGGTCAATTCCAAATTATTTTGCAAATTTGTAAACGATATTTTCATTTTCACCAACGGGAAAATACTTACCACAAATGCTATAAAGTTGCGAAAAAAGACAGATGGACAGACGAATAGGCGAATATATTTAGCTTTATTTCATATTTGAAATTGGCCAAGAATTTGTATATTTTATACGGTTTTTGAACCTTGTTTCTGCTCGCTCTAAAAGTATTGCAAAAACAGTAAAATTTTTGTACACTATAATATCGGGCAGGCGTGGTCAATTTTTTTGATTTTTGTACACAAACGCTAAAGCATCGCCCACTGAAAATGCGTTCAAATTGCTGTATATTTATTTGCTATAGATTATGAGTAATGAGCAAAAGACCAATTTTTCATGCCTTTTGAAAAACACAGGTGTTATCAATTTGCATGGTGCTGTGGGCGTATTCTTCGACCGATTTGGCCCATTTTCAATGTCAGCCTGCGTGCAAAAACTTCCCATGTCTGTGCCACATTTGAAGTTGATAGCTCCGTTCTTGGGGCCAAGACAATGTTTAGAACAGACATTATACAGACGGACAAACGAACATGCTTAAATAGATTTACAGACGATGCTAATCAAGAAGAAGAAGAGGGTCTCTGATGCTTCGTTCTCGGCGTTGCAAACGTTTCGACAAAATTAATATACCCCTCAACCTTCGGCGATAGATATAAAAATAAGCAATGGGTTTGAAAAAACAAACTAATATAATATTTTTGAAAACAATTTATAATCAAAGCGAGATATTCGTACGAAATGGGCTACAAATATATATGATGTACTTTTAAGAATTTAGTCGACCTACTATAACGTTGTCTCCTGTTTTTATTTTCTTTGAATATAAGTTGGCGATAAAAGCGGTTCAAAGGTGCACTCTTTTCTTTTGCATTTAATAGGTCGAATATATAATTAAGCTTGATGTAAAATAGAATTTTATTACTAAGTACTAACCTGTCGTTATCACTTTATACGGTTCTTCCGATTCTAAAGGTTCACTAAGGCCAATTTCATTTTTGGCAAATATACGTATCATATATTCGTGATTTTCTTGCAAGTCCCTGATTTGGAATTTCTGTATGCCGGCTGGTACACGACCTACTTCGATCCACATTGTCTTTTTCATGTCACGTATAGCGATATGATAGCCAAGCAGTGGCGCACCTCCATCTGACTCGGGCATACCCCATTCGAATACATGGACATTGGCAGCTATAATTCTTGTTTCCAGTGGTGAAGTAGGTGGTGAAGGTACCGCTTTGTTATTGTATAATAATAATTCGATTTCCATTATTACGGATTGATTGATTGAAATTGCAACAGTTACTTACTTGCATGCGTTTTAAGATTTACTGTATCTGTGACGGCTGGGGCTCCTAAGCCGACTTCATTTTCAGCGGATACCCTAAACCAATACTCACATTTTTCTTTTAGATTATCAACAGTATATTGGAGATTATGGGCATTCAATGTTACCACTTTCGTCCATTTGGTTGAGGTAGAGGAACGTTTTTCAACGCAATAACCTTCGATAATAATAAATTTATTAGAATTAATTATTAAATATTTTGGAAGTATGAAAAGCTAGCATTTTTAAGATTGAAAAGTCCAAAGTTTAGTTTTAAGCATATGTCTTTTACCAGTGATTTCAGAACCACCATTATGCGCGGGCACTTCCCAATCAAGCGTCACACTTCTGCTGGTTATATCCGGTGTTCTTAAGTTTTGTGGAGGTGATGGAGGAGCTGTTTAGAAAGTTGAATAAACCATTAATTAATAAAATATCGTTTCCTTTTTGTTTTTGTTTTTGTTTTTTTTTTATTGTTTTGAAAATACTAAGCTTTTGCAAAAAATTACCAATATTCTCTGCGGCTCGTACTATTCGGGTTTTAAATCAGATACATTTATAAGCAGAAAATAAAAACGAAAGCATAGAAGCATTAGCGTTAGAAGTTAAGCATTAAAGCATAAATTAGCCCATTTTAAAAGATATTGATTTAACTTACTTATTCTACGGCTCACTACAACTTTATCTTCAGTCTCTAAAGCATCGCTCAAGCCTACTTCATTTTTGGCATATATTTTGAATGTGTAGGCGTGATCTTTTTCTACATTATTCACAAAGATGTGCGGCACATTGCCGTTTGTACTGCCCAAAAGTCTATATTCAGTTTCATGGAATTCTTTGATTTCAACAATATATTCTAGAATCTTGGCACCGCCATCCGTCTCTGGTGTCTCCCAAGATAGGGTAAATGATTTGTCGTTCATGCCTGACACTTCGATAGGTTGCCGAGGCGGTGACGGTTTATCTAAAAGCATTAATGTCATTATAATTCAATTTTTTTTTCAGTTACGCGCATCTGTAGTTTTACCTTTCTTGGTTATGGTAATAATTTGACTCTCTGTAGGATCAGATTCACCGATTGGATTGACAGCTAATATTCGGAACATGTACTCGCAATTAACGGAAAGTTTTTGTATAACATAAGAACGAGTGTTCTTATCGAAATCAGCCACTTTCATCCATACTTTCTTTTGTAAATCGCATTTTTCTAGTATATACTTATTTATTTCCATGCCACCATCATCCTCCGGGGGCTCCCATTCTAATGTGACCGAGTCCTTCTTTGTTTCTTTGATAAGCAACGATTTGGGAGTACTTGGCTTATCAAGAACTGTTATGGTACACTCTACAGTGTCTGAGCCACATTCGTTTTCAGCCACAATTTTGTAGCGTCCAGTGTCTTTACGAGTTACCCTTTCAATGGTTATGCTTGTAGTGGTATCAGTTATCTCAATATTAAGATATTTAGTGGTTTTTAGAAGATTAGTCTCCTTATACCATGTTACTTGCGGCTTAGGATAACCCTTAACTAGGGCTGGAATGCTTACTTTAGCATCTGACCGCAACTTTTGTATTAAATACTTTTCTTCGACTTCTATACCGGGTTTTTCTTGCATCGTCACATGGCATGATGTCTCGACTTTGCCCATTTCATTTTCCGCTACACAAGTATATTCAGCCTCAGTCTCTATGGTCGTCCTTTCGATGGTATATTTGGCTACGCGGTTTTCATAGCGCATAGTAGAAGTTTCAAATACTTGGCCATTTCTCTTCCAAATGATTTTGGGTTCAGGTATACCACCGAAAATGCAGGAGAGTGTGACTTCTTTAGAAGGTTCCGTAACCACATTTTGTAAAGGTTCTTGAACAGTGGGCTTCTCCTTTTGCACTTGAGGTCTTAAATGTATTGGCGATGATAGAGGTGATGGCGGTGAAGGCCCAACTTCGTTAACAGCGACTGTTCGAAACACATATTCCGTGTCAATCTGCAGCTTATATAAGGTATACGTCGTATCCTTTATTTGACGTATCTCTGTCCATCTTACATTGTCAGAAATAGAAAGTTCAATTGATTCATTTTATGAGGTATATATGCAATGGTAATTAAACTTACTTTTCAGTTTTAACATCTTGATATTCCAAAATGTATTCTAAAATTTCTGTTTTACCATCATCTTCGGGTGGCTTCCAATATAATGTTAGGGAGTCATGCATAATCTCAAGTGGCTGTGGCGTACCGGGAGCACTTGGCTTACCTGCAGTATATATTAGACCAAAAGCAAAGTCATTTTAAAATGCAGAATTATTTATATATTTTACTTACGCGTAATGACTAGATGTACTGTAGCTTCAGCTTCTCCCACTGGATTTGTTAATTTAACGACATATTCACCTTCATCTTCGCTTACCACTTTCTTAATGGTTAAGGAAGCTGTTTGCTCATCAATAGTCGGTACTGTTCTCTGAGTTTTAACAATAACCTTTTTGGAAGTAGACCATTCCGCTTGTGGCTGGGGAATACCTGAGTATTTTACGCTTAAAGCAACTTCTTCATCCTCTTTAACTTTAATCGTTTGCTGTTTATCCGAAATGATTAAAGGCGCTGTACTAATCTCTTCCACGCAGAGCTTAGTGCTGGTAGTAACATTAGCCGCTGTACAGCTGATTTCGACGGCATCGCTTTCCTCAATGCTGTGTATAACGAGACGACGTATGGTACCTTCCACAAATACGTCATATTTTTTGCTCGGCTTGATCGGTTTACCTTTGACATACCAAGTGACTTCAACGTCAGGCTTAGATATCTCTGTGGTAAATTCAGCATCTGTGTTTTTAGTGGCTATAGTCACATCGGGCAAACGTAAAGTGAAATCAACCAAAGGTTCTTCAACAGTCAGTTTGGAATTAGATTTATGATCGCCGACGCTAATCGAATATTCGGCAGCATCGTTTGGCTTGCATTTTCTGATGATCAGTCTCTGGCATTTGCCATCTATTGAGAGTTGTATGCGTTCATTCAAAGTCAACTCTTCGCCATTTTTGAACCATTTAACCATAGCATCGCCTTTGCTTAACTCTGTTTCGAATATGGCATCCTCGCCTTCAGTGACTGTTACAGTTTCTAACGGTTTCACAATTTCTGGCGGTAACTCAATCACCGTTAATTCTGCTTTGCATTGCTGATCGTCCAGCTTGCAAGAATATTCTCCTTCATCATGTATAGAAGCGTTGCGTACCAGTAATCTGTGTATGTTGCCATCTTTAATAAAGTCGATTCTTTCGTTAGCGGCAGTTATTCTCTCGCCATCCTTAAACCACTGAACTTCACCAGCATCTGTAGATACTTCAACTTCTAAAATGGCTGTGTCTTTTTCAGTTACCTCGTAGTCTTCTAGGGGTTTAATGAACTCAGGTTTGCGTGGTAAAACCTCAACAGTCGACTGTGTTTCTGTCTTTTTCACTTTGCAAACATAGTTACCGGTATCTCGTAAATTAGTATTTCTAATAACCAATTTATGTATTTTTCCGTCTTCCACAACGACTCGGTGATCCATACCGCTGAGTTCTTTTCCATTGAAGAACCATTTGGGCGAAGCCACATGAGATGTTTCACATTCTAATGTCAATAATTGTTGTTCTTCTATAGTAATCCTGGATTTAAGTTTTTTTGTAAATGTGATCTCATCAACTTCTACAATAATACGAGCGCCATGCGACGTCTTGCCCAAAGGATTACTGGCTATGCATTTATAATCTCCTGAGTCAAAGTCGGGGTTAGCATCCTTAATGATGAGTTCTATATTTTCGCCATCGTACTTCAGCTGTGTGCGATCATTGGGATACAAGGGATTATTGTTAAAAAGCCACGAGACCTCAGGTACAGGATTGCCGGAAACTTTTGCAAGCAAACGTATAGTTCCTTTCTGGGGTACATTCTGCTCTTCAAAACGTTCCACAAAAAGTGGCGGTTCAGCATTGCCGCTTGGCGCTTCTAAAAACGAGAAACAGAAAAACAGGTGTATACTAAAGGTCTTTGTAAAGTTCATATATTGGACATAAAACATATGGAGTAAGACAATGAATACCTTCTATGGTCAGTTGGGCGTTGGTTTCGGCGCTACCTAGTGGATTAATTGCTTTTACTGTGTACTCTCCCTTTTCTGGGTATTTCGGTGAGATCAAAGTTAAGGTATGAACATCTTTATCACTCCTGACGTTCTCTGTTATTGGTTTTCCATCTTTGTACCAAGAAATTTTTGGAGCTGGATTTCCGACAATTTGTGTGGATAAAACTGCGCTTTCTCCTTCACGTATAATCATATTGCGAAGAGGTTCCAATATTTGAGGTGGCTCTTTCTCCCCTGTGCGCACTTTAAGTATTATAGGTAACCTGGCCTCTCCTTCGCGATTTGTTGCCACTACTTCATATACGCCTTCCTGCGACTTCTTGACTTGGCTAATGTGAACTACACTGCAGTACATGTGTATATCAGATTCTGTGACAACACGTACATTTTGCAATTTTGTTGTATCAATTTGTTCGCCGTTATAGGTCCATATAATATCTGGTTCTGGTACTGCTACGAGGCGACATTCCAAAATGACATTTGTATTTTCATTGACGTATTGAGCTTTAGGTTTGCGAGAGAAAGTTGGAGGTATACCCTCTAGAATGTCGGCTAAAGAAGACTCACGCGACATGCTTTTGCGTGACATGCCGGTAGCGTCAGAACCATGATCTGATAAGGGCGTTTCCACAACTAATTCAGTCGTGGTTGAAGTGAAACCAACTGAGTTTTTAGCAACGCATGTAAAGCGTCCAGCGTCTTCAGGAAATACTTCTCGTATAATTAGTGTAGCTACGTTGTCTTCATCGTAATACATTTGGAAATCTTGAGAAGGCTTTATAATGGCGGTTTCACGGAACCAAGCAATCTGTGGACGAGGTACACCCTCAACTTTGCATTCAAATTGCACAGTATACCCATCCGGCGTATGAATGGGTTGCAATTTTTCAATGAATCTAGGGGCAATAGCCTTTTCGTCTGGTCCAGGCCCTTTGAAGATGTTACACAAAGACAAAAATGGAACAAACAATTTTTAAACAAATGTTAATCACTGCACTCACAGATTAGACTATGACGCATATTAATACAATAAATGGGTACAAAAAACTGTACATTTTTCGAACACCCATCTAATTGCGTAAACTTACGTTCAAAAACGGGCAACTTGTCGATTTTTTCGTGTAGTTTCTTCTGTATATATTGCATGTATTTAGTTGGTTCCATAAGGTATTGGGCAGGTACCCAACCCTCTTCTAAAGTAATGCTCTTTTTCACATACCACCATTCCGAACTATGACGTCCTATAACGAATACCTTCTCTCCTTCCACCAAATTAATAGCCTCATCATTGTCAGCCACATAGTTGCAAATAGAATACATGGCATTTTCCTCTTCCCTTTCTATATAAATAAGTCATACTTTGAATGTTATACTATATCGGGCAAACTTTTTGATTTTAATATTACCTTCAACGTGCATTTCTCGTGTAATATTTAAAGATGCTCCTTCTGTTCGTAACAATAACATTAAAAAAGTAAAAAATATTAGCTTCTAAATTCTGGTTGCGGGAAGTTGTCAGTAGTGAATTGTACATTAGGGAGACAGAGAGAAAAATAGTTAAGTTGCATCAAGTGGTAAAGTGGTAGCGTTATAAAAATGAGTGCTCATCAAATTACCTCGCCTTGTTATGTTTTGTTATCATATAAGCTTTTAGATATTTTCATAGAGAGCTAAAGTTTTATGTCATTGAAAGCAAATAATAATTTTAAAGCATATAAAAATTAAATTACTTTAGTGAAGTTTTTAAAAAATTTGAAAAAATGTAGGCTTAATGAAACTTGCGGACAACGATTTACCTTCGTTGTAGATTTGTTCGACGACTTTGCGTTTCTTCTTGAAAGTCAGTGAATCTTCTTCATAGGTTACAGCCTCACTTTTTATTCGCCCTATGCCAATCAAGAAATCTTCTTCATCCTCGTGCTGTACAGAGTAGCGTGGCTTTGTTGGTTTTCTGTGTCTTAGCGTTATATCCACTTCGTCTAGTGGCAATTCCTCAATATGATATTCATCCGGTTCTTCAACATCGTACATGGTATCTTCGATACTGCTAGCTTCATGTATTTCTTCAATAACTGGACCCTCATCATCTTCGATTTCTTGTACAATTTTAATTTTAACCTCATCTGCTTCTTCAGAATATGTTTTTTTGATGGGCTTTTTTACCTTGATCTTTTTGGACATGGATATCTCTTCTTCGGCGTAGGAGTCTAATGCTATTTTGAATTCTTGCTCAATATCTTCTTGGACCTTAGCACGTTTAGCGTGGATGGTGACATTTTCCACACCTTTGTACTCTTGAACGTCTGTTGACTGTTTGCGTGGTTTTTCTTTCTTTATTACAAATTCTTGTTCCTCTTCTTCGATGACTTGTTTTGTTTTTTTTCTAGGTTTTTTGGAAACGATAAATTCTTCTACATCTTCACTTTCGGTGTATTCTTCTTCTCGTCTAATAGAAAGCTCAGCGGCAGCTTCGTCCATGGTTTGCTCTCTTTGCGGTCGTTTTTTGTGAACAGTAGCTGCTTCTTCCACACCCTCAACGATTTTATGTGGCTTCTTGAACGATAAACTGTACTCCTGCTCTTCGAGCTCCTCGAGTTGTGGTTCAATTAGCTTTTTGGGTTTTCTACGCACCATCACATCATCGATAATTTCTTCCTCTATAACTTCTTTTACTCTTTCTTCGATTAATTCCTGCTTTATGATTAGTTCATCAGAATCTTCTTCTATCACCTTAACCGGTTTTCTTTTCTTTTTTAACTGGACAGTTTCTTCTGAAGTTTCCTGTGTAACTTCTTTTTGTTTAGCAATTCTGAATTCTACATCAACGTCTTCCATTTCTACCAATTTATGTGTTTTTTTGGGTTTCAATGTTACTTGAGTTATTTGTTCTTCTTCTTTTTCTTGTGTAATCGTTGGTTTCTTTAACATTACTTTTTCCTCAGTAATTTCTTCAGCTATCTTAGGTTTTCTCGGTTTTTTAGGTAATTTAAACTCGGCTGAGTCTGGTTCAACCTCTTCGATTTCTTCTACTACTTGTACAGCGGGTTCAACAGGTGTTTCTTCTTCTACCTTTATACGAAGTTCAGCCGCAGTTTCTTCCTTAGGTTTCGGTTTTGGCTTCCTCTTAATTACCGCTGTTTCTGTTGGTTCTTCCTGCGTTTTAAGTTTTGGTTGTAAAGAAACTTCCACTTCCGGTTCCTCACTTACTTCTGGTTGTTTTATTTTCATTTTCGTAGGCAGTTTGACAATTTCTTGAGGTAATTGTTCCAATGTTTGTGGTTCAGTTTCGATGAGAGAGATCTTATATTCCTTAGGTTTCTCTAGCTTTGGCTTTTCGATAACTTTTTCTTCTTCAAGTTTTTGTTCAATTTCCGTAGACGGTTCTACTTTTTCTACGTCTACTTCAATTACTTTTACTTCTTGCGGTACTTCTTCATCTTTAACAATCTTCTCTTCAATTGAAACAGCATCTAGTTGCTTTGGTTTCTTCGGTCTCTTTTTGATTATTGCATTTTCGGCAACTTCTTCCATAGGCTTTTTCGCAGTTAATGTTATTTGCTCTTCAGGCTCTTCTTTTATAGGCTTTTTTGTTTTAGTAGGTAAAAGTATTTCTTCTAGTATTTCGATTTTCTTTTCTGGTTCTATATCCGTAATGGAAAATTTGTAAGAAATTGGTTCTTCTCCCGCTGGTTCTTCTATTTTAGATTGTATGTCTTCTGTGATTTCAGAATCTGTAGCAATTTCTTCAGTTCTTGTAATTTCTAATTCAGCTCGAGCCTCCACTGGAACTGACTTCTTCGGTTTCTTTTTCACTATCTTTTCTTCTACACTTTCTATCGGTTTTTCGGGTGTTAAAATCACTTGTTCTTCTGGTTCTTCGACAAAACTTGGTTTTGGTTTTTTCTTGCGAATAATTTCAATTTGCTCCTCAACTACTTCCTCAGTGACAAATCGAGGGGTTTCTTCAATTACATTGATTTGATACTCGGTGTCCGGCTTGCTTTCTTTTCTTTCTAGGATAACAGGTTCATGTTTCTCAATTGGTTTTTCTTCCTCTGGGATTGTAATTTTCTCTTTTGGAATTTCAAATTCTTTAAGTTTAAATTTATAATCCTTTGGAATGTCTTTGTGAACTTCGTCGATAACAAATGGCTTAGTCTCTTCTAAAAGCTCGACAGGTTGTTCTATCGGCATCTCTTCCACAGTTTTGGCTTTTAATTCAGTTTCCTCAGTGGCCCTTGGTTTCTTCTTTAATTTCTTTATTTTAACTTCAGTGTCTTGAGTTTCATCTTTTGTTGATTTTGTTTCTTTTATTACAAACTCGACTTCTGTCTCTTCTTTGGGCTTTTCTTCTAGTTGTCCCGGCTTCATTATATATTGAATATCAGTAACATCATTTTTCATTTCCGGCTGCTCTTCTACGATTTTGATTGTGTACTCTTTTGGAACCGCTTGAATTAGTTTCTTGTCCACAACTTCCACTTTTACTGAAATGTCCTCTTTCTTTTCTGTAGGTACCGGTGTTTCCACTTCTTCAGTTCTAACCTCTAATTCAGGTTCCACCTCTTCAAGTTTTTTGCGCTTTTTTACTTGTTTAGTTTGTGGTTTTAACTCTACTTCTGTTTCGTCAAGCCCTTTGGCCTTAAGAGATGGTTTCTTTATGTCGACTTCTTCAGATTTTTCTGTTGGTTTCTTAGGTTGAGTGGTAATAAGTAGTTCTTCAGGTTGTTGCTCTTCCTTCACGAAAACGGGTTTTTGAACTATTGATTCAACAGTTTTTATTTTGTAGTCTGGGTATTCTACAACCTTCTTCTCAATTACAGTTTCAGATTTAGGTTTTTCGTCCTCAATTTCTTCTGGGAGTTTTCGCTCTGGAACTTCCTCTTCCTTTATAGAGAATTCGTATTTTTTCAACTTTGCTTTAGATTTTGATTTCTCCAGAATTTCTTCAACCGTTTCCTCTTCAATTTTTTCGGCCGGTTGTCGTACCGTAATATTCATCATTGTTTCATCCTCTTTTTGAGGTTTTTTCTTTGATTTAGGTTTTTCCCTAGTGACTTCTTCGGCAGCTTCTTCTTTTTTAGGTTCTTCAATTAGATCTTTAATTGCAGCTTGTTCTACAAATGGTTGGTCAGGTTTTTCGATCTCAAATGTAGCTTCTTCAACTATTTCTACAGGTTTCGGTGCTTCCTCCACTGGCTCTTGTACAGTGTATTCATATTGTTCTGGAACGATCGGTTTAGGTTTTTTCTTTCTCGTAACCACCCTTTCCTCTACCACTTCTTCAACAATTACTTCTCTTTCATCGATATCAGTAATTTGCACCTTATATTCCTCAGGCAGTTCTTCAGGTTCAATGACAGTGGTAGTGATTTTGTATTCTGTAGGTATTTCTTCAGTACGCTTAGGTTCGAATATTTCTTCTCTTATCTCAAGTTCTTTAATTGGCTTTTCTTTGGGAGATTTTTCTTTAATTTTAACTTCTTCCGTAGGAGTCTCTATGGATGGAGCTTCTTGACATTGCTCTTCTTGGATCGTTATCTCAAATTCTTGAGTTTTTTCATCGAAAGATACAACCTTCTTAGGTTTCTCTTTTTTAACCTTTGGTTTTTTGGGCTCTTTGGTAACGATATCTAGTGTGGGGGAAAGAGATTTTTCTTTTGTTCTCTCTTCCTCTTTGGTTAAAACTGTAACTTCTTCTGTAGGAATAAGCTTAGGCGCTTCAACATGCTTTAATTTTATTTCGTCTTTAGACTTTTCTTCAGCCTTACTCTCGGGAATACGAAATTTAACGTCTTTTTCAATTGGCTCTTCGGGCTTCTTTGGCTCACCAGGAACAATTTCTATAATATTACTTTCTTGTTCAAGCTTGGCTTTGGGTTTAGACTTGTATTTTGGTTTTGGCGCTTTAATATCTTTCGCAGATTCTTCTGGATGTTGTAGCGGTGCAAGCTCTTCTTTAGGGTATTCAACATCATCAAATTCAAGTAGTTCTAATGGCTTCATTTTGTACTTAGGCTCTTCTGGTTGAGGTTCTTCTTCTTTAACAATTACTTCCTGTTTTTTCGTGGGAACTTTCTCACTTATTTCTTCTACTTGTTGAGATTTTACAGGAATTTTCTTTAGTATTACGCTTTCTGGTTTTTCTTCTTCTTTCGGTTTCTTTTTTCCTTTGCCCAATTTTATTTGAATTTCTTCTTGCTTTTCTTCCGGTTTAATCGGTTTTTTAGGCTTCTGATAAGGGGTCTTTTCTTCAACGTCTTCCTCGTCGCTGACGTATTTTTCATAAGTTTCCAATTCGACTTTTGCCAAATCATCTTTAATTTTCTTAATCTTCTTTGGCTTATAAGGTTTGAATTTTAGTACTTCCTCAGCTTCTTCGATGTTGCGAGATAATTCGCCGCTAGATTTAATAGCTCCGATTTCCGTTAATACTGGTTTTAATGCATCTGGTGGGTATTCAATCCAATCGATTCGACTTTTAAGCTTGAATTTGGGCAGTTGGACTGTTTGTTCTTCAATTGGCTTTTCTTTGCGTTTCACAGCTTTTAGTTTAACCATTTGGGGAATTTCAGTTGTGTCCATAATTATCACCTTTTTGGCTTTCTGTTCCTTGCGCTCTATCTTAATGGGCTCCAATTTGGCGACTTCGGTCCTAGCTCTTATTGGTTTTTCAAATTCAATTTTCTCGAACTTCTCCAATTCGGTCTTTTCAATTTCTTGTTCAAGAAGTTTTTGTATAATTAAATCTTGTTCGTCAATTTTTTTGATTGATTTCTTTTTCTTTTTAGGCTTAGGTATTTCTTCGACCGCTTTGGGGGTTTCGTCTTTTTCTTCTTTGGCAAACTCAACGGGATGAGGTTCTTCCAAAGCCTCAGGCATTTCCTCAATAATTTTGATTTCTGATCTTGTCTCTTCTTCTTTCTGTTCTACAATTTTCTCCGTAGGTTTTCTTTCCTCTGGTTCTTCTTCGATTATACCAATCTGATAATCGTGCATAATCGTCTCTTTACCTATTACAAAAAGTAATCAAAATTACTTTAAAATCTCTAAGTGGCAGGTTTTTTACGCAAACGTGTACGATGTAAGAATGATCTAAAAAGCTATTCAAAGTTACGAACAGCATATAGAAATGTATGGCTTAAACCGAAGCTTTATATAAACAAAAATTTTATGTTTGACGCATTGGAAAAATAGGAGCTAGGAGCCGGTTGCATTAAAAGACAGTTAAAATCATACCGGGAAGAAACGATGTGAAAGGCCAAATAAAATTTATAAAGACACACACCAAAACAACAAGATGGTCAAGTCTATATACCATAGCTGATAAATAAAATTACATGAAATTTTGAACAAACAACAAATTGCAGATAGATCTCAACATCGTTCTATTCAGTTTTGCTTGAAAATAAGGTAATCTTAAAATATTTGTTCAAATCATTACAAAAATCTTCTTTTTTTAAATTTTAGTTACTTTTTAAGAATATTGAAGCTTTTGCTTTACTTTTTAATTTTATGCATCGTATTTTTTGGTTTAAGTCTTTTCTAAAATTATAATAAATTCAAATTTAATATGATATCATATAGGCTGCGATAAGTTTAAACAGATAGTAAAGTTTATTTTAAAAGGCGGCCACCAAGAAGAAAAAATAATAGAGTAGTTTTAGAAACAAAAATGGAGGCATTAATTTTAGGTGGATATAATAAAATTAAATAACAAAAAATGCTTAGTTGTGACTAATAAGCTATATTGTAAGAAGGGCAAACGAAAGACTTACTTGTTTCAGGAGTTTGTTTTTTAGTTTTGTGTTTGATTGGTTTTGTTTCCTTTGTCGGTGGTGATGGCTGTATTTCCTTATGTGAGACGGGTGTGATTTGTTCTGTGTCCTTTGGCTGTGTTGGCTCATGTTGTTCCTCTATTTGTTGTTGTGGTGCATTGTAAGGTGTTTCTGTTTCTGTGACCTTTATGTCATATATAGTGTCAAGTGTAGTATTTAGTATTTCTTCGGTAGTCGGAATTTTTGGAGCTTTACTTTTTTTAACTTCTTTTCTCTCAATGGCTATGACCTGTTCTTTTGGTTGTTCAATTGGACTTGGTTCAGTTTCCTTCGGTATGTCAATCTTCTCGTATTGTTCTAACGTAGTCTTTGGGATATCTTCTTCAATCAGTTTTTGAATATAATTTTCTAGTTCATCTGCTTTCACCTTTTTGACTGTTTTCTTTGGTTTCTTGATTTTAGCAGGTTCTGATTTCTGTTCAGGGTGCTCGGTTATTAGCTTCGGTTCTTCGAACGGTTCTTCGTCAACGATAACTGTAACTTCAGGACTGTCTTCTTCATGTATCGTGACTACATGTACTATACTTTCTGCTGTGTCATCCACTTTCTTCTCCAGACTTCTTCTTTGGATTGTTTTTTGTTTGGGTTTGTCCTCTTCGTTAAATACTTTTTCGACTTGAGTTTCGACGGGCTCGATTTCAATAATTTTAACCACTGGCAGTGGCTTCATAATTTTAGGCGTAACTTCCTCTATGATCTTAACCGGCAACAACGGTTCTTCTTCTACACGTTTATCTTCGATAATCCTGGATTCATGTTTCTTTTTGGTTTTTGGTTTTTCTTCACTTAGCTGTTGTTCTTCAGTTTTAACCTCAAAAGTATCTTTAGCGTCTTTGGGCGTAGGTTCAAACTCAATTTTTTCATATTTTTCAAGTTCCGTTTTGGGTATTTCTTCTGTGATTAGTTTCTGTATGTAGTCGTCTAAGTCATTAGCTTTAATTTTTTTAGTTTTCTTTTTGGTAGATTTTACATTAAATGGTTTTACTTCCTCGGATTCAGGTTGTGTTTCAACGACTGAAATATCGACCTCTGGTTGACCCTCTGTTTTAATTTCTGTGATTTCAATAACCTCCTCTTTGGGACCTTGCGGGAGTTTCAATTTACGTTTTGTAATGGTTTGAACTGTGGGAGAACCATCTTCATCAACTGTTTCACGAACTTCAGTTTTTGTTTCAATCACTTCAACTTTCATTTTTTGCGGCTCTATTAACGTTGGAGAAGTTTCGTTTACTATTACCTCAAACAACTGCTCACCTGCAGGTTCTTCTTTTTTGATTTCTGTTTTCTTTTCCTTAGATTTTTTAATTTTAGGCTTAGAAAGTTGTTCAGGTTCTTCCTTTAATAAAAATTTATATTCCGGCTCACTTGCTTCGTATTCTGTGATAATTTTTATATGTGCGGGTTGCTCGTCGTGAATGTTATCTTCTTCTCCTGGCATTTCTTCACTAACTTTAGCTGCTTTCGGTTTCTTCTTTTTCTCTTTTTCTTGTGACTCAATCACCTTAATAACTGCCTCTGGAAACTCTGCCTCTTTAGGCTTACTCTCTTCTTGTATAGTCACCTCAAATACTTCTTCAGTTCGTTTCTTTGAAGCAGCTTGGTTATCTTGGATTGTTTCCACCTTCTCAGGTTCAGGCTTTATCTCTTCTGCGGGGCTTTCTTCAGTTTTCTTTACTTTTAAGGGGTGTTTCTTTTTCAGTTTGACTGATTCATCTATTTTAATCTCCTCAAATGTCTCTGCTTCGGCTTTGGGTGCATTTTCCTCTATAAGTTTCTGTCCATAATTTTCAAGATCGTTCTTTTTTACTTTCGAAATTTTTCTTGGTTTTTTGGGAGCTTCATTCAGAGACACAGGAATGTCCACATTATCTTCGGTTACTGAAATCGCCTGCGATTCTGCAATGACCTCTTCCGTTTTTACTGATTCTTCTGATTTAGATGCTTCCTTGACCTGACTTTTCGGTTTCGTTTTCAATTTAATTGGCTCATTGATATCTATTTTTTCATATTTCTCCAATTCGGTTTTCGGTATACCTTGTTCAATTAATTTTTGTATGTATTCTTGCAAGTCGTCCTTTTTAACTTTTTTAGGCGTTTTAGATTTTAACGGCTTTTCTTTCACTAGTTCCGGAATATCTGAAATCTTTTCAGGTTCGATGACTATTACAGTAATTTCAGCTATAGGCTCATCTTCCTTTTGTATTTCAATTATTTCAATAATTTCTTCCTTGGGTCCGATTTGCTTTTTAATCTTTCGTTTCGTGACTTTTTGTGTAATTGTTTTTCCTAAATCGTCGACTACATCGAATACATTTTCTTGTTTATCGAATTCCGTAACAGAAACTTCTAAATCTTCAGGTTGAATTCTTTCGTCGGTTTCCAGTTCAGTTAATTTGTAAGCATAAGTCGTTGCCTCTTCAGTTTCTTTTGGCGCTTTAAGCTTTAACTTTTTAATCTTTTTATGAGCTATGTCTTTAATTTCTTTTTGGGCTACTTCTTCATTAACTTTGAATTTATATAAATCATCGGTTATCTCTTTAGGAGATTCAGAAAGCTCTAGTACTTCTTCGCTTGGACTTATGTCTGGTATTTCAAACGGTTCGTCAACTATAGAAACCCTTTTCTTTTTAAACTTTTTAACCTTTTCAGGAATTTTGTCAGTTTCGGCTGGCACGGCAGAGACTTCCTCCGAGGTCGTGGCTGTCACATCATCGGACTTAACAAAATCTTCTATAACTTTAATAATGAATTCTTTGGTTTGTTCTTTCGGAACTTTTTTAGTTTTCCTAACTGGTTTTTTCATCTCAATTGTTAAATCTTCAGTGGGAGAAGCTTTATCGACTATCTCAGTAATGGTAACTTCGGCTGTGGGTTGATCCTCTTTAATGATTTCTGCAATCTCAAAAACTTGCACTTTAGGACCAGATTTGCTTTTAACCTTACGTTTAATAATTGTTTTCTCCTCAAAGTTCTCCTTGTCTGAAGGTTCTTTAATGATCTCTGTGGTCGCTTCAATTTCTTCTATCACTAAAGGTTGCTCCCCACTAGTTCTGATCTCCGCTCTTTCAATTTTTCTGAGTTTACGTTTTTCTGGATGATCAGTCGCTTCTTCGTTTTTGAGCTCTTCAGGTGCAGAATCGTTTATTTCATATCGAACACTGAAATCGTCAGCAACGTCACTAGTTGAAGCTTTGAGTTCTTCGTTTTCTGTTTCAATAATTTCTTTTGGTGTTATTTCTTCTTGTGGCAAGATTTCTTGTATATTAAATTCATGCACCGTTACTGGAATACCATCACAAATTTCAACTGATTTTTTATGTTGTTTTTTAATTGTTTTTGGTTTCTTTTTCTCCACAGTTTCAAATTCCAGCGGCGTAAATTCCTCCAGCTCAGTTTTCGGTATTTCTTGTTCGATAAGTTGCTGTATATAAGCATCTGCCTCGTCCAATTGAGCCTTCTTCTTTTTGAATTTTTTAATAACTTTTTCTCTTTGAATTTCTTCTGGCCATTTTTCTTTTTGTGTTATATCGGTTGTAGTAATTTCAACATCGGCTTCTTCTGGCTTCTTTTCAACAAAAGATTCTACTATTTCTATTAAGTATTCTTTGAGTCCTTCTCGTTTTTTTAGTTTTCTTTTGGTCAGAATTTGCTTGATTTCTTCACCAGTTTCATCGATAATGTTTTGAACCTTTACCTCAGGTTGTAATTCTTCTACACGTACTGTATATTCTTTGATAGTTTCTTCTGCTTTTGTTTCCTGGAGTTTGGGTCGCTTAGGTTTTAGTCTTTGTTTTTCCCGTTGTTCATCTCCTTTGAGTGGTTCGGCAATCGGTTGCGCAAAATTAATTTCATCGAATGAATACGGTTCAACTTGTTCTTCAAGAATTTGAATGATATAATCCTGAACTTTCTCTTTAGGCACTCTCTTGACTTTCTTAATTATTTTACTTTCATCCGGCTTATCTGATGTGGCGTCTTCTGGTGCAGTTTCTGTAATTTCTACTATGGCCACTTCCGCTGCAGTTTGATCTTTCAGTGCAGTCTCAGAAACTTCGAATACCTTCTCCACTGGGCCAGATTTTTGCCTTAATTTACGCTTAGTGATTGTAGTCTGCGTTATTTCGCCACTCTCTGTGGGCTCCTCAATGGTCTCAATAAACTTTGCGATCTCTTCAACAACTACTGGATAGTCTTCGACTGTTTCTTGTTTAGCCTTTTTCACTTCTTTTCGTTTGGGTCTCCCTTGGTCTTCGAATGCCTTTGTAGGTGCTGCAAACTTTTCAGGGATATTTTCAAATATCTGTGTTGGTTCTCCTACAGAATCGATTTCTTCTGGTTTTGGTTCTTTTACTGGTTCGATTTCTTGAATGTTAAATTCATGTACAGTCACCGGAGCACCCGCGACAATTTCGATTTTTTTCTTGTGGTGTTTGTTAATTATCTTTGGCTTCTCTTTCTGCTTAGTTTCAAATTCTAGTGGTTCAAAATCATCAAGTTTAGTTTTCAGTACTTCCTGCTCAATAAGCTGTTGTATGTAAGTGTCTTTGTCGTCTACCTGAGGTCTTTTCTTTTTGAATTTTTTAACAATCACATTTTTTTCTTTTACTTGTTCAGAACCTTCTGCAGGACCAATCTCGGTAGTCGTGATCTCAATATCAGCTGTAGGATTATTTGCCATAAAAGATTCTACGATTTCAATTGAATATTCTTTGGGGCCTGCTGTCTTTTTTAATTTTCTTTTTTTAGTGATTTTTTGAACTTCTTCACCCGTTTCATCAATGATATCTTGAACAATGATCTGAGGTTCGAATTCTTCAATTCTCACCGTGTACTCCTTATGAGTTTCTGCTGGTTTTAACAGTTTGATACTTTTAGGTTTTGCTGGACGTTTCAGTATATTTTGTTCCGAAATGTCAATAGAGAAATCTGTATTCAAAGTATCCTCCGGGTGTTGTTGTTCTTCTTGGCGCTTCATTAGAATGTCGTGAGTAACGTCATCTTCCTTAGGAATGTCTTTTTCGGTAATTCCAACTTCTTTATCTTTATCATATTTTAGCTTCTTCGTTTTCTTTTTATCTGTTGGTTTCTTTTCTTCTTCTTGAACTGGTTCCGGCTGACATACTTCCTCGAGCACTTTTACCATAGAGTATTTAATATTATCAGATGGGATTTCTTCACAAGGTTGGTCCATTGTAGGAGTTTTATCTAATGCCTGTAGAGCGTCTACTGTTTCGGGTATTTCATCGAAAATTTTTACTAAATATTCTTGAAGTTGATCTTTTTTCACTTTCTTTGTAATTTTCTTTGATTTCGGTAAGGCATCAATTGCGGGTAGTTCAGTGGTGGGTAGTGGTTCTAATTCTAATATATTTACTGTAACTTCAGCAAACGGTTGATCTTCGACTTGTGTTTCAAGAATTGTAACTTCATATTCCTTAGAACCAATCTGTCTCTTAACTTTACGTTTAGTTTTGATTTTTTCAACAAATTTACCTTCATTTTCAGTGGTTTCTATGGTGGTCTCAGTTTGGTCAGTTGTTTCGTTGATTTTATATTCGGGAAGTGGTTTTTTACTTTCTTGTACATGCTCTATATGATATGTTGGAATTGATTCCATTTGTTTTTTATCGGTTCTTTCCTGTTCACTTTCATTCATTGTAAACTTGAAGTCGCCAATTTCCATAGGCGTAACTTCAGTTACTGCGGGTTTTAAGGTTTTCGTTTGTTTATCAGGTTGTCTAATTTCCGTCATCGTTTCTGTAGGTTCAAACTCTGAAATTTTGGCTTGTTTCTCTTCATCTTCTACGTATGTTTCCCGCGGTGCTTGCGATTTTGATTTTTTCAATTTTTTTCGACGTTTATCGAATTCAGGTTTTTCATATCTTTCAAGTTCAGTTTTGGGAATTTCAGCTTCCATTAACTGCTGTATGTAGGTATCGAGTTCACGCTTCTTCATTATTTTACTTTTCATCGGCTTACTTTCTTCTTTAGAATGGATAATTTCTTCTTTTTCCACGTCTTTCACTAAAACTTTATAAGTAGGTTCCTGATTCGCACTTTCCGGTTCGATTTCAATAATTTCAATTATGCTTTCCTCTATGCCTCTCTGATGAAGTATTTTACGTGTTTTCAAAGATTGCTTTTCATCTTCTGTTGTTTCTTTTTGATATTCAGGTTCTAATTCTTTAACAATAATGTCGTAGAAGGTATTATCGTCAATAGATGTTACAGGATGTTCTTGTAATTCAGCTACAAAGTCTTCCAATTCGTTCGGTTTCATCAATTTAACCTTTTTATGTCTTTTTTGTATCTTTTGTTCAGTAGAATCATCTGGCTCGCTTATTATAAAGGAAACTTCATACAATTTGTCCTGTTCCTTCGTTTCTCTTTCTGGGAAATCTATTATCTCTACAACGTATTGCGAAGCCTCAGTTTTTTGTACAATTTTCTTTTTCTTTTTGACGATCTTTTTGTTGCCTTCAGTGGAAGGTTGTTCATCTTCAATTATTTCCGGTTCAAATTCAATTACATTAATAACTTTGGGTATAAACTCTTCTTCAACGTCACTGCTCAGTTTCAAATCAGCTTTAGGCTTTTCTCCCAGCATTGTCTTTAGCGGTTTGGATTTTCTAAGCTTCGTTACCACCTTTTCTTGTACATTAAGACCTTCTTCTTCAATAGAGTCTGCTGAGATGTCGAATGGTTTGAGTATTACCTCCTCCATTTCGGGTTTAGTAATTGGAAGCTGACCTTTACCAAGTTTAAGTTTTCTTCCTTCTGGTGTAATTTCCTCTTTCGAAAGTTTTTTAGATCGCTTGTACTTAATAGGAGTAATTTCTTCGACGACTTCTGGCATTTCTTCCTCTTTTGTTATCGAAAGCTGCTCCAGATAAGGTTCCTCAATATCTGAAGGTATATATTTGCTGGTACGTCTCTTTAAAACTTTCGAAGCCTCGTCAATATTACGCGATAGTTCACCACAACTTTGTTTAGTGTTGAGTTCTGTGATTTTTAATTGGAAGTTGTACGGAGCATAAGGTACAAAATTAATCCAGCTCTTCAGTTTAGTTTTGAATGGTACTTTTTGTTTTTTGGTCTTGGATTCGGAGGGCCTTTGTTTTGGTGTTTTTAGTTTTATCATTTGAGGAAATTCCGCTACCGACGTTATTTCCATGCGTTTGGGTTTTTTAATTTCAATGCTTTCTACTTTCATCGGTATAAGTTTTAAAGGTTTTATGGGTCTACCAACCGAGTCGCGACGAGCCTTTTGTGGACTCTCTACTTCGATACGTTCGTAGTCCTGAAGAACAGTTTTTGGAATTTCTTGATGGATTAAAAATTGTATGTATTCGTCCAGTTCATCTTTCTTAACCTTCTTAGTCGGTTTCCCCTTTTTAAGTTTCTTTTCTTTAGGCTTTAGCTGTTCTGCCATATCGGTTAGTGTGACTTTCGCACCTTCAAATAGTTCTTTCGTTTTTTCGGGCTCTTTATCATTCGTGATAACACCAACTGTATACTCTTCTTCCTTGCCTGGTTCCTGGGTAGTAGTAACTTCAATAATCTGTTCGCGTTCACCAATTTTACTCCTAATTTTTCTTTTCTTAATTAGTTTAGTTTTTGGTTCTTCTATACTTGATCCAGCGGTCGGCAGTTCTATTTCCAATACTTCTTCAGGTAAATATTCAACTCTAACCTCTTCCGGCTTCTCTTCAATCACATTGAATGCGGTTGTTTTATGTTTCGGTTTAAGTTTCTTCTGTTTGGCGTGTTTGTCTGCATATTGTGTCTGTGTTATGTCTTCACTTACATCTTCGGGTTCTGTGATAGTGTATGATTTGTTGTCTTGGTCTAGTTTAATAAAAATTTGTTTATTGTATATTGCTTGAGAATATTCTTTTTTATAAAATCTTATATTTAAAAATCTTGGATTTTGAAGTATATGCACAACAATTATGTCACACAATGAAGTTGGATGATTTTTGTGGTGAGTTCAAATTTTCGTAATAAGCTGTTGAAGGTTGTATATGAAAAGACAGCGAAGTGAACGCGATAATTTGTGCGCGAACCTTCGTCTAGGGTTTGCAGTAAGATGCATGAAAATGCATTAAATAGATAAATTTATCTGACGAGCTCTTCATATATGTGATTTACCATCAAACCCATTAATAACTAAGAAATTTTTACATCAGTCTTAAACTATCTCAAACAGTAACTTTGCTTTATATGATGTTTACATTGTGTTTGATGTCAGCTACTTCTTCAAATGGGTTCACTTGAAATTATTGGCATTTACTTTGCATTCAAAAATTTCGATCTATAAGCACATGATTTAACATGATATAACACATGAAAAACATAATGAATAGTAAACACTTCAGAAAAATGTGAAGCATGTTATTTATTGACAACTTAAGGAACAGGCAACTTATAGCGTTGGCTGAGTAGGGTTTTTATGCAATCATTTTCACTTTTGTTTTCTTAGTGGGCAAACAAAAAAGCCCAATTGTTATATTATCGACTACTAATTTAGAAAAAACCGTAAGGGTAAACGCATGGATTTCAACGCATGTTCATCGACATTACGATTGTATGGTGATTCAACTTGAGTTCTCCTATATGAATAATATTACAAGGATCTTTCTTTTTGATTTTGTGATTTTGGTTAAAACCACGCAAATGGCCAAAACCACAGAAATCAAATTCATTGTAAACTTTTAATAAGAAACTGCTAAAATTAATCATGTAACGATTTATAATTTATTACGCACGTGTTTTGTAGTGAAATCATTTGAAGAAATCTTTGAATTGTCGAAGCTATATTTATTTATTTTTTTATTTATTTATTTATTATTATTTTATTTTATTATACACATGAAATATTAGCTAATAAACAACCAACACAGAATAACATTAAACGAAATGCAATTTGTATGGATTACCGCAAGCAGATAAAAAGATTATACCTACGGAGAATTAGCTTAAATACCTATAATAAAATGAGTTATTATAAGGAAAGCATGGTCTCAAAAATTTTTTCAGTGTATTTTCATTTCAAAATGTCGTGAGTCCCTAAATGAAACTCAGGCGCACATCTTTGCGTTAATTGTCGGTGATGTTATTTGTATATGATGAAATAAGACATTCACTGTAACTGAGTAATTGACTACTGTTCTTCTTTTTATAGGAAACCTAATCAAAGTCATATATTAAAGAGTTGTCGTCGAATTTCTTCTTATTAATAATAACAGTTAGTAGAAAAAATTAAATGATAAAGTAATTCACCTGTTATATCGCTGACTTCGACAATTTCAATTTGATATGGTGTGAATTCTTCGTGTTCCTTAATCGTTTCTGAATCACTAAGGACTTCCTCAACGAGGACGCCTTCCTCTTGTGTAACTATTTTGCTTTCGGTTTGTATTGTGGCTTGGCCAACTTCGGTTTGTACCGACTTAAATGTGGTTATGTAAACGGGCTTTTCTTCAGCTGTAATCTGTTGTGGTGTAACCTCAGCCTCTGTTTAATATATTGTTTGTTTAAGTATGCATTTGTATCAATGAAAACACATATAAAAATAAGTGTTGGTCATGTAGAAAAGAAATAATTATGTTTAATAAAGACAGAAAAAAAGAATATTACTATACTAAGGGTAAGTATATAAAAGCAAAATAGAAATAGTACACTTGGATTGTATACATACAATATAAAAAGTGTTAAGTGTTGTTATGAAGAGTGTAAGTGTAATCTTACCCTTAAGCGTTCTGTGTTTTTTGGGCTTTTGCTTAGTTATTTTTTTGACAATTTGCTCATCGTCCAGTTGTCTTATATCAATTATATCCGATAGACTATCTTCATTGACAACTTGTATCATTGAATACGGCTCTTGTCCGTCTTCTTCAATAGTTTGGATTTGATAAAATTCGGGGCCGGGTGAAACATCTCGTTTAAATGTTCGTGTTTTAGTAGTTTTCTTCTTTGGCTTTTTGCCGGGTTCTGTTATCTCTGCTTCTATAATTTCTTCAGGAAATTCTTCCAATGCTATCGGACGCATCTTAAAATCTTTGGCGGGTTTTTGGTCAATGTAAACTGTTGCACTGGGCTCGTCTTCATCCTCAACGATTTGTATAGTAAATACTTCATTATTTTGCTTATACGATTTAGTCCTAAGTTTCTTTTTCTTGACTTTTCCATCTGACGTAGTAGTATCCAGAAGAGCATATTGTTCAGGCAACTCCACTGCTTGAGTGATTTCTCTGGGTTGTTCATCTGGCTTGTCTGCTTCAGTTATTGTTACTGTAAGTTTCGGTTTTTCATTCTCATCTTGCACAATTTGTAATTCAGTTACTTCTTCTTTATCACCAATAGGTTTCCTAATAACTTTCTTCTTAATTTTCCTAGTTTTCATATTTCCTTGCTCGTCTACATACTCCGCTGTAACAAATTGCTCTGGCAATTCGTAAACAGGTGTTAACGTCTCTTCCGGAAGTTGCGGAAACGGTTTTTCGTAGTTGCGTGTTAAAACCTTTGTAACTGGCTCTTTTTCAAATTCCTCCACTGTTTGAACTCTGGTGATTTCCATTTTAGGGCCTATAATCTTTTTTATAACTTTGGTTTTAATTACTGTTTTCATAGGAGTACCATCCTCTTTTTCGGCTAAAAGAACTGTTTTTTGTTCTGGCAACTCTATCACTGTTTCAGGTTCAACAGGTTCTTTTACACGTACGGTCTTTTTAAGCCTAAGTTGCTTAATTACCGAGGTATCAACTTTCGGGAGAATAATTTCTTCTACTGTCAAAATTGTCTCAGGTTTTTCATATTCGTTTTCAACGGTTTCAATTTTAGTAACTTCTTGTTTATCACCCTTGATCTTTTTGATTACACGAGTGCGAATCTTTTTCTTTGATGGTTTGCCATCCTTGGAAATGGACTCGACAACACGCACTTCCTCAGGAAGTTCTGTGAC
>KK503210.1:9393-27524 GCA_000688735.1 Glossina austeni | reverse complement strand
AAAAAAAAAAAAAAATTGAAAAATTTTGTTTTTGTAGTATTTCACTGAGTTCATTAAGGTTGACAACTTTATTATTTCTTCGTGTTTTGTGCTTGAAAATAATTACAATTTAAATTCGCATGCACACATACGCTTGCATATAGTTGCGGCAACAGCGTTTAACAAGCCCTTACGTGGGATTTTATTTAATGTCCGGCATAGGCATAGACATAAACAATTAATGAAAAACTACAAACTTATTATATGAGTGCATTGTGTGCATTTCGCACACATTTAAAGTAATTTAAATATTTTATGAACATTGAAAAACTTCGTTCTACTTTGGAAAATTCCCAAAAGTCTCAGCATCATTAAGATACAGATACAGTTATCATTAACATACAGGTTACAAAAACAAAAAAAAAAAAGAAGGAAAACAAAAGTCAATTCGCGCGGAACATTGAGCAGAAAAATGTCTGAAATTCGTGAGGATACGATTAACGATTTAAATGAAACTAATAACAACAACAACAGCAACAGCAACGTGGGAAACATTACTTTAACAACATTAAATAAAGAAACGGCGATATTCGATTCATTTGCGGAATTTGGACCAAAGAGAGACCCCTTGGAAATAGTTATACCGTTAACGATAATCTACAGTTTAATTTTTATAACCGGTTTTATTGGTAACATTAGTACATGTGTTGTAATTCGAAAGAATCGCTCCTTGCACACGGCCACGAATTATTATTTATTCAGTTTGGCGATCTCGGATTTCTTGTTACTGATCTCAGGTATACCGCAAGAAATCTATTTCATTTGGTCTAAATATCCCTACATTTTTGGTGAATATTTTTGTATCGGTCGCGGGTTAATAGCAGAAATGTCCGCGAACGCGACTGTTCTAACTATAACTGCATTTACCGCCGAACGTTATGCGGCCATTTGTCATCCATTTGTCGGACAAGCTATATCCAAGTTAAGTCGCGCCGTTCGCATTATCATCCTGATATGGATTGTTTCTGTTGTGACGGCCATACCACAGGTCGCGCAATTTGGTCTCGTTACCGTACACGGCATAGACCAATGCGTTGTAGTGCGCATCATATTGGAGCATTCATTTCAAATATCTACAATAATATTTTTTTTTGTTCCGATGTCCCTTATAATGGTATTATATATACTGATCGGTTTGCATTTGCATCGTTCTCATGTAATTCGCGGCGTTGGCGATGGAGGCAAGAAAACGCTTTTAGGTAAATCAATTGCTACGAATAACGGTAATCCGATCTTAAGACGCGGTCGTCTGGGTATGAAAAGCACTCAAAGTGATACCATTTTATATCGTTATACGGGTGGTAGTGGTCAAATTAAGGCAGCTCGTAATCGTTCAAATCAATTTAATAATCGTCGCGTTTTAAGAATGCTGGGTAAGTTTTAATGTGTATACAAAACATTAGCCAAAACATTACAGAGGAAATTATATATTGAGTAGACGAGAAATCAACTGAATAACGTCTCCTTTGTTTCTTTCCCGATTGCTTTAACATTTAAAACGTATTTACATATGGGAAAGAGGAAGAAATAGAGACATAGGGATAGATAGAAATAATGCATCGAGATATTAGGAAATTTTTTTCTTGAACATTGAAGTTATTTAGTTAGTCTACCATTCCCTTTGTAACACCTACACACACACAACTGAAATTAGAAATAATTGTTTATGGATTTTCGTAAGCCATTGTTTTACTTTGTCTAGTAATGTTTGAGTTTGCAATGCAAAGACATTATCTTTAAGTCTTGCATACCTAGAGAGAGGCAGGCGTTTATATTCACTACAATGCAAAAGTCCTGATATCGCCATTCTTTAATTCAATGATGATCGGTCCACAATAGGTCGAAGCAGATTAGCTGATTAGATAATACAAAATATTATACGTACATATTTCTGAGATTGTTTTAATATTGAAATTACTTTTTGATATATTCGTAATAAAAGCCCCTCCATTTTCAAGCTTACTTTAAGCAATTTAGTCAGCAACACATGCGCGTTAGCAATAGCAATCACTTATCTAATCACAAAAGCTGTAAAAATGGACCGAGGACGGAGGACGGAGGGACGGGAAAAAGTATCTATCAATTTTAAAAGATTTAATAGATATTTTTGTGTGTGACCAGAAACCCTATAGAAAAGTTGGCATACCCCGATTTTCCCGAGGCCGAGATGATTTTTCACTACGTTTACATAAATCGTCTTTTACTAGGCATGATATTTGTAACGGGAACGGGTATAACCGGGTTATTAGTCAAGGTTTGCTGGCAGTCCGTTTTATTATACTGTACTGTACATTCCTCCCTGGCACCATAAGAAAAAAAATTTTAAATTTCCAATTTCAAAAAGTATCGCTCTTAATGAAAAATCCTTTAGAAGTAATTCGCAATCATCAGGGTAGAGTCAGTAAAGGGTTAGTGTAAATTCTTATTTATTTGCTCCTTTAAACATAGACAGGAGGGAAGATGAAGTGTCAAACTATAGCAATGGCCTTAGCAAAGGTAACAAAAGTTTTAAATCCTTCTTATATAGATATGTAATAAGTTCATAACGTTGATTAACAAGAGAAGTGTTTCCCATAAAAAAAAGTTTGTGGATAATTTTGTGCAATTTGTGTTTGTAATTTTTTGATCCCACCCACACTGCCTGTTCAAGAATATTTGAATGAAGTGCAAAAGACTATCATAGATTAGGGTCACTTAGTGTTAATTGTCATACACTCCCATTAAAACGCAGTCGTTTTTTCCTTTATCAATAACTATTAATATTTATAAGTATTTATCACATAGAGTAAAAGCTAATTATCGTATTTACATACAAATATTTCTATTAATAATTGTGTATTAGATTTGTCCTTCCATTTGTAACACTACATAGAGAAGGAAGCACATATTCAGGATAACATAAAGTACATTTAATTACAAATAATATTTTCAATTAGCGTAAGCTATTGCATCGTTATAGCTCATCATCATCATCATCATCATATTTAAAAATGAACGAAAATTCGTGGATGTTCAAGGAAGTGTACCTTTTAGGTTAGAATTAGGTAGAAATTAGTCTAATATTAGAAGCAAACATGTATTGGCATTATTCAAAAATCCAGTGATAGATCAGCTTAAAAACACACCGCCCATAATTCTATAAAGATACAACTTTAGAGAGTGGATTAGAGATAGTGGATGGAAAATTCACATCACCATAAAGATTTGCGTACTTTTACTAACGACTTATAAGAGCTTATGAATTAAAACTTCATATAATTGATTCGCAGAGCCATCTAAACTGTCTTCGCGAAAGAAGTTCTACCTGATCGTCCTGCGCGCCTACAATGTACAAAAAAATATTGCTTAAGTTCTCTATGTTGAACGGAGAGCTTGACGTAAGTAATTCCTATAGCCATCTAAGAAATCTGTGTCAAAAAAGATTAAAATGAATCAACTGCCCCGCCCACAATGTATTAAAAAACTTTGCTTAAGTTCTCTATGTTGAACGGAGAGCTTGACGTAAGTAATTCCTATAGCCATCTAAGAAATCTGTGTCAAAAAAGATGAAATTTAATCAACTGCCCCGCCCACAACGTATTAAAAAACTTTGCTTAAGTTCTCTATGTTGAACGGAGAGCTTGACGTAAGTAATTCCTATAGCCATCTAAAAAATCTGTGTCAAAAAAGATTAAAATGAATCAACTGCCCCGCCCACAATGTATTAAAAAATTTTACTTACGGTCTGTACGAGATGCTGAATATAAAATCGACATAAGGCATTTTTATCTACCGACATTTGCGTATACGTGGATTACTGCGTTTTGACCCATGAGTTTTATGAAAACGCGAGAAGTCGCGAGAATGAAGACGGAAATGAAGCGAAGAACGTGTTAATGTGCATTAGAGTAAAATGAAAATAAATTGGAATTGAATTTGATCGCTAATTGTGATCGTGTTAGTTAAGAGATCAGGACAATTCTCTGGTGAAAAATGCAGGTGGTCATGGTAAATATCTGGGATCTTGGAAATATCTTTATAGGATAGATTTAGATTTTAGACAAAATATGAAAAAATGATCGCTTCTTTTCGAAGTTATCTCAGTTTCTACGATATTCTGCGCCTGCCGGTAAAAAAACCACATCCATTTTTTATATGTGGTCTCTTAGTGGATCAAAGAATGTTTGGACGAAATTTGAGCGACTTATTTCCATTTTTGCGGCTCCACAAAAACTATGGATCACATTGACCCATTTTGGTAGAGATAAGTATACGCCATCTACGTCTCGAAAGCTAGAACAAGTAGAAAAAAATTGATTGGAGAAAATTTAAAATTCTTTTCATATAATTAAAAGCACAAACTTCATAACCACTGTTTTAGACATCGAAACTTAAAGTAGATCAAAATAATATACCCGGTAGTTATAGTGTTAAAAAATCTGCAATGCCTGCTCTGAAATGTTATAATTGATCGACTAAAGCCTCGACAATTAAGAAATTATTTGAAAAATATTATAAATTATTTCATGATGACACGATGATGAGGGCTAAACATTCGTTAAGAAGCGAGCACAACTTCCTTAGGTTTTGGCGCAATGTAAAGCGAACAGCGAACAGTGAACGGAAGTTTTGCAAATCATTAAACGAAATGTGATGACAATTTAAGAATCATTTCGTTGATGATATAAATTTGTTTTTTCACTATGTATATCTAATTAGAAGTTTATTATCTTTGAAAATATTTCTAAATTTCATTTATTAATTTTTTCCTTATTTTCTCTTTCGACCAATTAACTAAAATACACAAACATCCATATTCATGCATGCACACACATTAGTCGCTGTAGTCATTTGCTTCTTTTTATGCTGGGCACCATTTCATGCTCAACGTTTAATGGCTATCTACGGATCGGATATAGTGAATAGTGAGAGCGGCGATGACGTGGAACAACATTTATTTATTTACACTGTTTTGACATATATATCGGGTGTCTTATATTTTTTATCGACTTGCGTTAATCCGATACTATATAACTTGATGAGTAATAAATTTCGCCAGGCGTTCAAGGTAAGGAAGTTTTTGTGTTTTCTTACTTTATTCATTGAAGAAAATAACGCTAATCTCCTCTTCCTCTCCAGGCCATATTATTTGGTAAGCAAGAGAATACGCCAAATCATTTGCAACATTCTCTACGCATCATAAGTCGTACGACTACTTCAAAGTCATCTAGTCAGAGTCAAGAGACAACTTTGCATACCGAAGTACAGGGGAAAAGTTCACTATTGCAAGTAAGATGAACTTTTGTATATGCACTTACGCGTAAAAGCCTTTATCTAAATATCATAACTAAAATATTATTTTTACATTCACCAGACTATTTTACACGATTGTAAATCATCTACAGAAATAATTCCATAATTTTGTAGATGGACGGGCGATGTTTTCTTTTCTCCTTAACAGTTTTTAGCATAAACTTAATTATCTTTATTAACGCAGCTGTATCGAATAAATCATTCTTAATGTATTAAATGTGATCAGATATAACGAAATCTGGAACTTTTCAAGTTTAGCTAATATATGTACGTTGAGATACAGTTCTGTCCATAAGAATTGCTTCACATTTGTTGTACAATTATGCTTATAAATCCGTCAAGGTGGAGGTAACTCTAAAATACTTTCCTAATCATTCCGCCTGAATTGCCCGAGTACGTAAGAATCGCGATTATCAAGTCTGTGTTCGTAGGTTTCAAATTTCAATACGGTACAGTTTACTCGCTTACTGATTGGGCACAAAGCCATTAGGCACAAACCCATTAGGCTGCGGGCGCTTTCCTACCTCTTTCCCCTACTTTTTTCCCACCGTCACCGCATCATACGAATAGGGGACATATCCTGAGTGATTGGTCTATGGTAAAAAAAAAAAGAAGAAAAATATGAAACTTTTGTAAAATGCTCTACTATACAATAATAATATCGATGTGCCGCACGAATTCAAACTCAGACTTGAAGCCAACGATAGCAATTCTAATCCGATGTATTTCTTGTTCATGAAACTTTTGCTAACGAATTTTCTACAGCCCATCTCTTTAACTAGCCAGCTGCGTAATTTGTTTTAAAAATCCTTTACCCAGTGGGTAATTAGAAGCAGTCGTGTCTACGCTCTGAACGGAAATTTTATACAAATGGTCGTACAATACATTTTCTGGAAAAGATCAAAGTAAAGGTTTCAAAATGAAAATTCATCGCTGAAAAAGTTATTGTTCTTGAAAATTTACAAATTTGCCAAAAAAAATGTTTTAAATATCATTGCAAACCAGTTAAACCAAAGAAATAAATTTTAGATCTAAAATAGGATGAGCATTAGCAACTAAGACTTTGACTAATGGCTTTGACCACAAAATAATAATATTTATAGACAAACATTTTTTTTTTTTTTGATTATGTAACATGTACGAGCTTAAGCAAATAACATCCAAAAGATGAAGAGAATTTTTTCTCAAAGTACTTCTTCATCTGTTGTCTTGCAAATGTAAACGATGCACTTTTTCCATGGCTTTTGTCCAAATATCCATTTGCTTACCATAATTCGGGAGTACTTCTAGTTTGCTTTCTACACACTTTGCGGGGAATAATTTTTATATCAAATAATTTCACTAATTAAATGGGGTTTGCGTTAAGTCTTGATGAACTTTTGAGTTTTCATATCGCTTCGTAAGTTTCTATTACATATGAGAGGTATAGGCAGCTAACTGGTTCAGTGGATTCAGTCTATATTTTGTTGGCAAAGTTTGAATGTCACCTATTTTCGGAAATAATGTAATAAAACTTCTAGTAATGTGTGTGCAATTTTAACTCAGCCATTGTGATTTTCCTAAGATCTAAATTAGAAGAAATTGGTAGAAAATCTGTATAAGATTTAAAGATTGCGCACACACCTACTGGGCTGCGACCGGTTCCCTGTCTCTTCCATCATCATATTACATACCCTGAGTAGTTCATCATCATATAAAAAAAGAGAAAATGTATACAATACAACGACCCCATACATATATGTAAGCCTTTACGCTCCTATTTCCTTTCACCTATCATTGATTTCTCAATTCATTTGCGTAAAAACCATAAAAAGTGATCTCAATAAAAATTCGTTTTGAAATATTTGAAATACGACGCGTATAGTATTTGAAAGAAAAAAAAATATATACACATATACATATACATATATATACATTAATACATACACATATATATATATACATATATACATATATAGATGAAAATCTATATACATATGCACACATCCTATATATATACAAAATTTGGAAACTCACGAAAGCGCGAGAAATCATCGTAATTTCGAGTTACATTAGAAAACTTATGATTTATTTCAAATATTAATTAGAAATGCTTTTATATTAAAGACGCCTTTAAATTTGAGTTTCACATGCTTTCACTTAAGTAAATCATCTAAGATCCTTCCTAAAGTAATTGAAGGTTTTTGAAGATCCCTTTCTTAATAACCCTAACGTACCTATAATCCTGCCTGATCACCAGTGCGCGTGCACATATATTGGACATTTACCTCTCTGTGGTTGGTCGTATAAACAAAGATAAATTTAAAAAAAAAAAAAAAAAAAATGTGAATCTATCTCAAAGGCCACGGACTGTATATGCATAAGTACTTTTAAGATTTGTTCGCTTTATATATAATATATGTTAAGAAAAATGTTGTTGAAAACAGTATTACTGTATAAACTATAATATTATATATGTATTATAGAAAAAGAAGAAAGAAAATAAGAAACTTCAGGCGCACTTTATCAAAATAAGATGATTGCGAAAACAGGTTCCTTTGCTAATATAATAAAATTTATGGAAATATTATAATAATATATGCATTTATTGTGGTTAAATAAAGTTACTTAATATTTTAATATACACATATATTTATATAAGCATTACACTCTTTAAGATAATTACTTACGAGCAATTAGTACTTACGATTGCTAAGACTATGGAAAGTTCAGCAAAACATGATATGAGTGTTTTTTTTTTTTTTTTTTACATTTCTGTTTAAATATGCTAACTTAGAACAATTATTTATGAGTTAGCTATAAAAATACAAAGGCCGATATCTGGCTATTAACTAAGAATGCAAGCGACAAGTTTCAGGTTTCTCGCTTAAGCGGTTCCAATGTGTGTCCGATGAAATGCCCACAGAAAAAACGAATAGGCAAAAATCGCTAAATCGACTCAAAATATTATACTTATATATATTTACATATATATTTATACACTAGATATATTATATAATATATATTTATAGTATATTTATATAAATTTATATATACATCTTCTTAAAAGATTGTCTGACTAGTTTTTCGGGGTCATAAATGAACAGCGAAAAGTCTGTCTTCTGACAGTAACTGATCCCATTTAAGAAGAATATTGATTGATATACCGCTGGCCGCTGGCCGCTGGCCGTGTAGGACCAACAACTACCTTTGCGTCTTAACTAAAGTGCATTTTTTGGGCTCAGGTTGACGTTGATTTTGAGCAGTTGTTTTTTGCGAACAATTTTGAGCAATTGGCTCTTTCCTGACTTACTTCTGACCAGCACTCTGTTACACGAATAGGGGACATTCCCTGAGTGATAAGTCATATTAAAAATAAAAAAAAAAAATAAAAAAAATAACGAACCGAAATGAAATATTGCTTTTATTGCGGCCCATTATGGATTAACTTCCTTTAGACCAGGTGAAGGTCACGCTTTCGTGACGTTTTCTTAAAAACTGTAAAAATTAGAAAAATTTCATACAAATAATCCACGACCTTAATAAACAGTAAACACTTTACGCAGAAGATGTAGCGAGCTTTCCCTGCTAGCTTCCCGCAAATTTTAATAAATATATTGTAAGAATGAAATAAAGTAAAATTATTGAATGTAGTGCAATATTATAGATAAACAATTTAATGTTAGAGGTGCCTTTTAAGTCTTAAATGAAAGTGCCTCCTAGATGTTGTAAGTAACGTTTGTCTTAAGCTTTTAAATAAAATTTTCCCATTTTCACAATATTTACCTTTGCTTTGTTTTTTTACTGTTAGATGTATACCACGCCTATCTTCGATGCTGTTAGTAAGATATATACATAAACCTGCATATATATATGTTTATATATAAATTTTTGCATTAAATTAACTTTTAGTTTGTGTATTATTTAATACATTAAGTTTTTGAAGTTAGAGAAAGGGAAGATTAAGGTGCTCAACACATTCAAGTGCAATCACAAAGTATGACAAAATTTATTTAAAGATGATTGAACGGGTGTGTCACATAAAAGAGTCAGCTGAGCATCTAATGTTTATGCGCAGTTAATTTTTTTTTTTTTTTCTGGTTAGATAGTTATGGTGTGTGGTCCTGATCTGTTTCGTAGTTACAGATAGTCGACCAGATGGTGTATATTTTACAGCGATTCCACGCGGTGATGGCTTTGGAAAATAAAATAAATGAATTAGAGAACGCCGCTCAAGCGGCATCATAATCAAACGCAAAATTTAGAAACTCGTTTAAAGCAATAGTTGGGGAACAAAAATGAAGAGGACAAAGAAGGGAATAAAGAAATCGATTCGATAAATAAAAAAGATGCTCTCTCTTGATATTCAACGGGTATCAACCGTACAACAATTCGTCAAAAGCTTTTCAAGCATTTCCAAAAACCATAACGTTTGAAACAATTTTTCCGTTTGCTGTTCTCTAGCGCAGCAGAATATAGTGTTATGTGTTTCCTATGGGAAAACATTGAAAACTCACCATAATGAGAAAATAATTTTGTGTAATGTGAAAAGATTCCTTACAAGTGCACTTAGAAATTTGAATAATAAGGAGATGCGTGTTTGATGCGCAATATTTTCATGTAAAGCAAATAATTGTCTTATGAAAAACTCTCCTGTTAATAATCTCCTTTAAATAATTTTACAGCCCGTTTATATATATATATATATATATATATATAAATTGCATGCAAAATTTCTTAAGTGATTGTATTTTTTTGTACGATGATTAGCGCAAAAGGAAATAGCGGATCGAAGTAAGTTAATTATATTTTATGACACTTATCATGTGAATGCGCATGTATGCCATAGTACAGTATAAAGTAGTGATCTGTGTATATATAAACTTATACTAAACTACATGGTTTTGAATATTTAAGTTGATATTATTGGAGGGGAAAATTGCAGATCAATATTGATAGTCGTTCTCTTAAAACTATTAAGATTGCAGTCGTAATTTCTGCAGCCGGGAAAGTACCGTAAAGGGGACTTTACGGCAATGAAGTTGCTAGGATTACAATAACCGCGTCGTCGAACGCAATACGATTGATTGTGTGTAAGAAATGTGAGAAGAGTTTACGCAACGCAGGGCAAGATTATTAAGCTCTCAGTTATTTTATGAATTTTGAAGAATTCTAAGCGAACCTATCGCACGTTTTAATTGAGTTTCTGTGACAGCCAGCTATGTTTTTAATTAAAAAACAAATATTTTAGTTTTTAACCGGAACTTTCAAAGACTTAAATCAATTTTCTTATGGCCGCCCATTATTTATTACAATTTACAGATGCGATGAACATAAATAAAAAAAATTTTTCAAATAAAATCTTCTATCATCTCTAACATTGTCGTTAAAATGTTTGTAGAATTTTCGTTTTTTTCGTTCTTGCTTGATACATATATTTACATATATGAAGTGTGAATTGTTGTAAATGTATATGTTTTTATCTCTTCATGGGAAGAAAAGAAAAAACAAAAACATTATCAGATGAATTGGAATTTTTTTTCTATTTACATGCAAGAAAATGCTAATATGCTTAGTGTTTATGACTGTTTCGTCGCGTTTTCCATTTCACACAGCGCTTGCTCTAGATTTGATCCATAGAATACATAAATCATCATTTCCATTATAAATTGAGAATTTCTGAGAAATTTCTGGTATAAAAATTATATGATATGAAAATTTTCCTTTCCATTTGATTATTGATAATACAAAAAAGGAAATGCGAGCCATCGTCATGTAATATGCGAGTAAGCGTAATTACATTTACACTTTTCGAGACTTATTCAGACATAGGGTATACCAATACGAAACGTTAATTTTCAATTTATCCCGGATGTCATAAAAAGAATGGCAGCGAAAAGACACGTAGGAAAGTTTAAGGGGTTTTGTTAAAAGACCCCCATCTCACCAAATCACTTGTGAAGGTAGTATTGTATTGATATCTACCACTTTACTGCAGCGATTGATCTTAAAAGAACACAACATGTGTGATCGATCAAGCTGATGATTTATATATAATATATATCATCCCAAAATTATTGTGTTCTAATGAAGCCAAAAATATTAGTCCTTCCGCTTAGAAAACATTGCATTTATTCGAAAATATGACAATCAATTATAATACAATTTTAGTTAATCATGACTAGCAAACAATTTGATTCTTTTCTTCTGTACGATAGTACGATATATAGAAGTCGTTTTTCTTTTTTTATGAAATAATTATAAATATTGCATAAAACACTTATGTGCACTTTTAGTGCACATAAAATCTATCAATGAACTCCTGCCCCTATTCATAGCATAGAAATCAATTTTTTTTTTCATTTATTATACGGCGACGATGTTTGGTCTACAGTCAACAAATGTGGCCAAGATCGTAATCCATCGAAGGTAAGTCCTTTGTTAGTTTTTTTCAATATCAATTAATATCAAATGAATTATTCCTTGTGTCCGAAAATAACCTATTCATTTTGAGAGTCTAATGTATTGATAGGCAGTGAGCATTTTTACCAATTAAATGATGAAATACGTTTAAATATATTTTTATTCATTCACTCTATTGTCTGAAAATATGATAAACGTTTTTCCTGCTTTTTTTTTTATTCGGTTTTTAGTAACAAAGTATGGTATAAAAAAACGTTTAAAAATGCTCCAAAAAACGTAGTGGATTCTTTTCGCAAAAAGCCGAAGCCGTACTCATAGCATAGCAAATTCCATCTTCTTTTTTATAATTCCATAACATTAGGAGCATAACCGTTCACTGTCAAGTTTATGTTCCGTTCTTAGTTTGATTTTTTCAAAACCTCGTCCTTTTATAAAGAGCATTAGTATGGTTTTTCTATTTCAGTTACTTTTGCTTTACCTAAAAAGAATTCCTACGAGAAAAGAAATTTGTTAAGCAGAATCCATGACGACTTTCGTTCATTCCAAATAGTCGACCGAATACAATTTTGTTTTAAAGACGAGGCATCAAAGAAAGCTGGCTTTACTTTATTCCATAAAACGAAAATGTGAACACATTTTGAGACACCTTAACGCTTGTGTTTATTTTGCATAGAAGCATATATACGTTACATATATATATATATGTATTTTTAATAGGGATTTACGTTCGTGGCTCTCTGTGGCCTCTGTGTCAATGTAATCGCGAAACACTGACGGGATGAGATTGTTGTTGTGACATCATATATGTATTGAGGTACTTTATTGCTTAGTCCTTTGCAACTCGAAGCAAATTTTCTTTTGCATTTGTTATATAATTAGCGGGGGTTTTTGCACAATGGTTTCGATGTTAATTAACTAAATTTTCCATAGTTTTTCCGCGTTACTATTCTAGAATTTAACGAGAACTCTTTACATAAACAATTCCCTTCGGATTGTTGGTTCCGTAAATATATGTAGGTTGACTTTTTTAATAGACATTAATGTTTGATTCGTTCTAATTTATGTTTATAATGAAATATATTTGTTGATTAAACGCAGTTGAACGAAAAAATGATCGCCATAAATATCTTATAAAATGGCAGAAATAAAAAATAAGTTTAACCACGATTTTCGACCAAATGTATGTCTTTTCACAAACTTTGCATTTGAATGCAAATATTTGCAATAATAGCCAAAACTGTTGGGATTTTAAATTATCCGTTAAATATAAATAATTTGAGCGTTATAACGGGAACAATAATTAAAAAATATTAATTTCCTCATTTTTTTATTTCTATTGGAAAAATAATCAAACTTTGTAAAATCATCATTAACATAACGAATTTTCAGTTTCATGTATAAAATTTCAATCTTTGTAACAAAAACAAAAAACAACACTAACCTTAAAATCAGGATTTTAATCAAATCTTTTCCTCATCCAATACCACAGTTTTTATAAATCAATGGTCGCTCTACTAAGCACTTTCTACACGTATACCTTTCGTATCGCGAGCACAGTAGTGTTGCTCTACTATCTGTTCGATACTTTATTTGGCAATTTTTTTGACTACAGACAAAGGTTGTGTGTGGTTGTGTGGTTTTACTTGAGACTGGCGAACGTTCTAGACCATTTTTATATTCCGCTGCAAGTATTTCTCCTAACTGGAATAGAAAATCCTTGCGAGGAATATTTTCAATTATCGTATTTTTGCTTATGCCTTCTAAATCGAGGATCGACCATTTGTCGGTTGTATTGGAATGCAAATGCAACAGAAGAACTTGAGATCCCTCACCCATCATTTTTTTAGAATCACTTTCTGAATCGATGTAAGCAGTCCGCCCGCCCGTCCATACGTCTTGTTTGCTTTTTTTGAGCTATTTTGATGAAATTTGTTACATTGACATGCTCTGGCCCACTGGTACGAACGCTATTTGGAATGGTTTGGGTCGGACCGCTTTTTCGACCACTTCCCATAAAACGGCTCATTTCAAGAAGTGATGATATGAATAATTGTAGGGTGGTGTTTTTACTTGTTTCAAAAAGTACCTTAGTCTCGATAGAAGCCTTTACGTGTCAATAATCTTCAAAGCAACCTCTTCCGGTATCACATAATGCCTTTACTTTTGTTTTATCTATTATGGAACAACGTTGCTAAGGAGTCTTCTTACGATTAACGAGAGTGCAGAAGGGTTCCATTCACACACAGCTGATTTCATGAATGCGTACACTTTCGTCGCGACAGTATGTATTTTATGAGTTACTTTTATATGTAGTACGCATAAAAAAGTTCTGTGACTATGGCACGATTAGCACCAACTTGAATTTTCTCTACCTTATATCTCTGGTTTTTATTTGGAAGGCAGCTATAATTTCGTTGCTAGTAAAACGCCGGCCGAGGGAAACATGTTTCATCGGGTTGCTAGAATTACTGGTTGACCATTTTCGATTTTCCAACTCTGCTGCCAGGGTACAGCATTTCGTCTTTTTGAGGAAAACAGTGGCGGCCGATTGTACTGTCGGCAGAATTAATGCCAAAAATCATATCAATTTTTGCAGCTACAAATGGATCGTATAAAAGAACTCAACTCCTTAGTTTAAGGCGGCAATTATGCTTATGCTTGACCTAAAGCCAACACTTACCATAGGGATTGTCTCAGCAAAGAATCCCCCTCGGCAACTTTTAAAGCCCGTGTGTTAAACTTTGGTTGCGTATATTATATGTTCGGTTGCAATTCTTGAATTGAAGCGATCTACTATGTGTATTGGGTGTCAAGTTTGCGCATAAGATTCTTTTTTCACCTATCATATGTAAATCATTATTAGATTGTCTGGTTCTAAAATCCAAAACAAAGCCATAAATTATAGAAGAATCTACTATGATACGGTGTAAAATAATGAATAAATAAAAGTAAAAAAATTCCCTTCGTTGCAATGCACTCTTCGAGTACGTGTATTACTAATATTATGATGATGGGAAAAAGTGTGCATAATAAAGTCCTGATAAGCGCGGTATTAATGTAATGTCTTCATGCTGCTTATAATGGTGTCAGCGAAATAATAAATGAAAAGTCACGACCGGTCATAACAAAGTTTAACTTAAGCGAGGTTTTCTCTTTTAAGAAATTTTATATTTACTACGTTTCATATAACTTTTGCATATAACTTATATTATAGTTGCACTTTACGAAAAATAACTGACAAAGGGTGACCAGATGGAAATTTTCAAAGCTTTTCCCTGTTCATTACAAGTTCATAAGTAAAAAGCTTTCTTTCAAAGCTTTTGATTTTTCAATTGACGATTTATTCAAAATAAATATTAAAACAAATAGTTGTAGCCATCTGTTGCTTCGTTTTCTATTTATTGCTACACAAATATGCTTAACATGTTTCGTTGTTGTTTTGCTTGTTGTTTGCTTTCTTAACGTATTTTTTTTTTTTTTTAACAAAACTTAACATCCTGTGTGGAATTATTTGTCACCTCCTCTTTAACCAACCAATGAGTGGCTGGTCGCTTCTGCGTTATGCGTATTAATAATTTCTGTTTTCTATTTTGCGTGCTTTCTAATCACCTCGTAAACCTTAGCCTTATCTAACTTTCTTGGTTAAATGAGTGAGTGTGTACGTATGCGTAGGAAGTTGTTGTCTTCTTTTCATATACGACTGATAAGCTCTGCGGCTATGTTTTGTTTTAACTATAAAATCCTTTGTAACTTCCATTCTTGTGGACAGTTTAAACTCAACCTGAAAACCTAACGGAAAAATCGGAAAATTTGAAATTAATTAATAAAAAAAAAAAATTTATATATGTATATATATATATAAAAAAAATAAATTAAATTTTGAAAAAAATAATTAATTATAAAAAATAATTTAAAAGTACAATTTGTGTTAGAAGAAAAGTTCTTTTCCTTGAAGATCAAAGATCAAATAAATAAAAAAAAAACAAAAAACAAAAAAAAACACAAATATATAAAAAATGAATTTTAAGAAATTTCTCACATTATTTTGGATGTTTTTGTTACTTGTTACCGTAATTAAAGGTAATTAAAAAAAAAAAAAAGAAAAATCAGTACAAATTAAAACAGAAAATTAATGGGAAAGTAAAACTCCTAGCAAAAGTTGCCGAAAATGAAACTTCAGCACCATTTTTCCGTTAATTCGTGAACTTTGTTTAATCCCTATCAAAGACAATCTATTTTTTGAGGCATTCGTGTGCCAATATTTAATTCGGTTATTGAAGCATTTTTATAAAAGTTTTCACAATCGTTTTAAGGTTCTTTTCTTCCCATTTCTTTTGTTTTTCCCTTCGCGGCAGGAATATGGATTCATACCGCTTGATACCGTCTTATGTCTCTAGTGCGTGTGATGAATTCTTTGAAGATTTGTGCAGGTTATGCCGTACCCAACTTAATGCTGTCGTTAATTCTCAAAATAAAATTGTTGATCCAATCTTCACCAGATATATCAGTTTCCCTAACAGATCCATTCGTTCTTCCTCAAGATGTTTATCATCCTACAATTTTCCTTTCATCGCATATTACTAATAAAAAATTAGCAACAGACGATGCCAAAGTATCTGCCAAAGGTATCTCTTTAATAAACTGAATTAACACCTGGTTATACCTGGTTATAGCGTTGTATATACTGGGGAATCTAATTGAAAAGATGTGCTTTCTGATTTCTATGGTTTAAAATGTGACGCTATTTAAATTTTCGTTCCCTTTACATTCGCTAAACTATGCAACACTTGTCCTCTTTGGTTCTCAGGTGAGCTTGGAAAAATTCGCAACCAAGAGAATAGGCTATTAAAAAAAGCGGGTCCAGTCCTACCTTTTTTTTATGTGCTAAAAATATATATTTTGTTGTTAATAAGAGGTTTTATAGCGATTCCTAAAACATTTTACAAATTCGCTGAATCGAAGCGTAAAACACAACTGATACCACAACATATGCGTTGTGATAACAAAGAATCATCTGAACCCGTGCGAATAGCTAATATGTTTACTATATTTTTCCAAAAATATTGAGGTTAGGTATACGATGAACGTGTTTATTCATTTGAAATAAAATCATTGGACTTTTGATTTTATCTGTTTGTGCTTACCGAAGAAGACGAAGAAGTTGTTATTGCCCTGCAAAACTTAAAATATTGGGCTAGGCCGGGTCGCCGGGTCCGTCCACCTTGCATTCTTATTAACGCCGCTAATGTTCTCTGTAAACCACTAGGAAATATCTTCAATATATCGCTTTCCACTCGTGTACGCCCCCACTTACGGAAAGTTACCTATTTAGTACCTCTTCATAAAAATGTGAACAGTCAATGCATCAATAATTACAATAACAAGGCGTTGCTAAACTTGGTGTTATACCAAAGTTATCCCAGTCGCTTGTAACTAATCGCTCGATTCGTTCTGTTGGCCGTTCATGTCCTGCGTTCAATATTCTAATATGTTAATGTTTGCGGATGACGTTCTTTCTTTCCATACCTGAGACGAGAGCAAGCGTCTGCGTTCTGACCTTTCCGAGATTTATGCTTGTTGCGAATGTAATAATAAGTCACTTAACCAATAAAAAAAAAAAGCAAACAATTAATGTTTTGCAGGGGAGTTCCGTTGGCTGTGGACTATTTATTACATTGGTATTCATAAGGTGGAGTCTGTTTCTAACTTCATGGATTTGGAGGTTATACTCGATTCTACATTTTGAGCTTTAGGTTGCAGGTCCAAGCCACCGGTAACAAAACGACCTTGATTAGACCTTACTCGTACGAATTTAACAACAGTTATATTAGAAAGAAGTTATTTACCGCACTCTCTAGGCCTACATTAGAGAGTTCCAGAGAGTGTGGGTTGGTCGCTGAACTACCGGTGCTATATTTATCAGATTGAGTCTATGTAAAAAATTTTAACAAAATTTGCTTAGCAAAGCTTGAGATGGAACGCGGCAGTACCGCTGCTTCCTTATTAGAGTCGTCTTAAGCTTATTCGCTTTCCTAGCTTGGAAAGTAGTGGTAACTGATTGGGCGCATAGTTTATTGTAAAAGTGCTATCTGGTGAGCGTAGTTCGCCGTTTTTATTGAGTGAGATTGATGTTTATATTCCGGCTCGTTTTCTCCGCTGGAACTATTGAAACGTTACTGTCATCGTTCTATAATGTATCAAACGTAGCTATTTCTGCATCCCTTCCAATCAAGCAATCCCGCCATCGAAGCAAGTACACGCCGTGGCTTAACAAGAGGATCAGATATTACAAAAATAGCAAAAACAAGTTCTTGAAAAAATTTAAAAAAAACTGGTTCTGTTTACATCTATTTTGCTTCTATGCAAGGCATAGATTTGATTACATCAGCCACCAATCT
>KK503209.1:0-16762 GCA_000688735.1 Glossina austeni | reverse complement strand
GCAGATTGGGAAATAAGACTACTTTAGGATGCACTGGTCTGCTGCGAATTCTGGCAAACGCTTTGGTTTTGATTCTGTCTACATTTGTAGGTTGTAACGGAGGAGTAGTGCTGATGATGGTATTGTAGGTTTTCTTCTATAATGTTCTCTTTAACTTTCCTGCCTTTCAAGGTCTAACTTTTCCCTGATATCGTCCATAGTTGGAGGTTAGTGTTAACTTTTATTATTTACTTTAACGTTTTATTTGTATTTGTCAGCTTTTGGTGATGATAGATTTAGACGTTTCTAATAGCTCCTGATTCCTTTTAGAACAGTGGCCTTGTTGTTTTAAGATTTATTACAGTTAATATAATGTTTTACGTACGCAAGGGATGAATGGAGGAGGGAATAGCTGCGCTTGAGAAGTTAGATTTCTTTTAGCCTAAATCTAGAAAGTCCTTACGGCATGATTTGGTTTTTTATTTATGTTTGTATTTTCTATTTTTTCTTATTTTACGTAATCATATTTTTCGTTTTTCAATGCCGCTTATTCGTCAATCAATCTCGCCGAAAACCCGAACAGGTGTGAAAAGGGACCACTTTTTAGCAAAAACAAAAACACGGCCAATACACAGCGGGCTAGAGTGCTGAACACAATGAACGCATTCGCATCATGCATCATGCAACACATACAATTAAATCATATCATCATCATTTAACATTTGAGTGCATGATGCAGAAAGCAAACGCATTCATTGCCTTCCGCGCTTAACATCATTCCAGTAAAAAATTCGTTCCCTTTTTTTAACCGTATCGCGACTAATCTCAAGTGCAGTAGAGTTTTCTTTGCTACAGTGAGTTCTAAGTCGGTAAAGACATAACACTTACCGATTAGACACACGACGACTGGGCTGCAGTCCCCATCTCCTTATCGCTTTTCCTTTCCCCATATCTTTCTGACCGTCACCGTGTTACATGAATAGGGGACCATTCCCCGGGCGAAAAAAGCCGCAATGCAGACTTTCCTTTCAGCTTTCCCTCTTTCTGTCTATTCGGTACAGCGAGACCATAGTTCACGATTATCGGGTTTATTCCACAGCCACAGAGCAGGTGACGAATTGCAAAAGTGCAACAATGATTCTGGGTAGTCATGTCTTTATTATCGATTTCGTAATACTTAGTAATTTAGAAAGTGTTAGAGTTATTAACAACTTCAATCATTTGGCTAAATCACAGTGTAATTAAAATGATAAATAAACATATATAAAAATATATATATGTATACAATTAACATGCATCTGCATAAACGATCGATGGTAAGATCGTAACTTGTTGTTGAGTTGTGTGTAGAGAATAATATTCTCTAATAATAATGATAATAATAATAAAATGGAAATAAAGTTTTTATAATAGAGTTTTCGATTTCACTTTTAATGTACCTTTAAATCATACTTTGAGACCATAAATCATATAACAAAACTTTTCGTTAGTCTTTTGATTTAAATTAATTGTTCTTCGGCTACATTATGTAAAATAGCGACAGAAGGTAAAGCAAATAACTCTACACGAGTGGTAATACAATCTATTAAATGATCTACACAATATCCACCATTGGATAATGACTAATTATAATAAATTGTATTATAAAAGCTTAAGTTAAAAACATGAAAAATCATACACTATTTATAAATTTTTATTTCTTTTATTTTTAATAATTATGTTATAAAGTAAAAAAAAAAAACCAAGTAAAAATATTATAGTAGGACGCGGCGCACCAATGAATACTCTACAGCCCTTTGCATAGTGCAGTTATTCATACAAAGACCTTTTAAAGCTAGCTGTTGTGCTGGAAGTGGCCGAAAAAGTGGTCCGATCCAAGCCAAAATATCTCGAAAATTGCAACCAGCAGATTGAATACATAGAAGTGGGCAGATAGACAGACAGACACACGAAAGGAAAGTAGACAGGTGGGTGCACTGACGGAGAGAAAAACAGGTGAACAGGCAAATAGGCGGGCAGATAAATTCAGATCGATTTAGAAAGTGATTTGAATAAAAGGCAGGGCTATCTCAAGTCCTTCTGTTCCATGCATTCGCACCAACTTAAAATACCCCTGTACCGCAAGCGGCGTAGGGTATAAAAACAACCTTGAATATGATGACCGAAAAAAGATTAATAAACATGAAAGAAATCAAAAACAATTTTTCAAATTTGTAATTTGATCACTAAGAAGTGAGTTTTTTGTTTAGAATCGAACGGAAATGTGATGGAAATTATAAAGCATAAGAATTATTATTAAATAATTTGCCACTGAAATTGGGCACGTTATGATAATTCTTAGCAGAAATTAACATGAAACCACAAATAGAGCAGAAATTATATTTGAAAAATAAAATGAGAAAAAAAAAATGAAAACAAAATTTAATTACAATTAAAAATAATACTAATAATAATAATAATAATAATAAGAAATCAACACAAGACTGCAAGAACAACAGCAAGCAAAACAACACGACGTCGTAAACAAAGAATTGAAAGTGAAACTGCATGAAAATCATATACAACAGAACGCGCGCGTGAGTAGCAGTTAACTCTTCTGAGGAAACACAATCGAAAAGAATTAAAAATCTATAGACATAAGCGTAGATGTTGGTATATATTTGTGGCAGTCAAATGTAATAACACCCGCAAATATGTCCAAGAATTAGGTCAGAAAACAAACAGCGATTGTCTGCACAAAATTGAACTAAAGCTAAGTGGAGCCACTTGCCGCTTATATAGTTAGTTAATACCCGTGTGTTTTTAACAAGAAGAAAAATAAATAAAATTATATTTCGATAAAAAAAAAACTTTTCAAATTTCAAGTGTTTTATTGTAACTTAATACAAAGGTACATAACTTTGTTTTTTTTAAATTTTCACACGACTTGTTTGCATGTTTCCATAATGTTTCTCGTCTCGGTTTTACTCTAATTTCCTGCTGTTTGTTGTAAGGTCCAAAATACATAAAGGCACCACAACACGTATTATAATAATGCATGCAAGAGTGCAATGAAGAAAATTTGCCTCTTACAGTTACTAATGGAAAAGGTTGTTTGTGGTGGCGTTGTTTACTCTATAAAAAGCGCTTGTAAAACTATTTGGCTTGGCTATCAATTCGTAGAGGAAGTATTTAACTTTTTTCTATTTTTGTTTTGTTTTTTTCTTTTGCACTTAAACATTCAACGATAGTAGCCATGAGGAATTTCTGTTTCGTTAGTTTTTTTTTTTTTTGTTTATTTAATTTTTGTTAACAATAACTAAGCAAACTATGTTTACTTCAAAGCGAATCTGGAATACCCATCATCTGTACTAAATATAGAGTGAGATAATGTTGTTGTGTGTCTTTCGATTACATATTAATGGAAATGTTATCGCAACTGAAAACATAAAAATTTTATTTCAAATTGGAAAAGTAAAAATCTCCTCTGCAACTGCAAAATTTCAGCCTGACTGCAAATGAAATTAACAGCTTTTTTAATATAAACAAATATCATTTTTAAATGAGTTTTTCGAAATGTATTTTGAAAATTCAATTTTTAAATGAATACATTTCTTATAATTATTTATATTTTATTACTTCTATTAAGTAAAGCGTCGTTTATGTAGGAAAGAAAAGGTAGTAGCATCATATAAATGGCGAAGAAGAAAATTACATTCGGCTGTGACAGAATCTTTTATACCCACCATATCTGCCTTAAGAAAGAGTAAAAAAAGAAGGCGCGGGAAGGTAAAATTTAGGAATCTATAACACTGGGTGGGCGGGGCTGACGTTTCCCATGTGGAAATAATTTTCCGAGTGAAAATTTTGACCGCGTGTCGTTTGTAGTTTATGTGGAACGAGTAAAAAACCCAGAGAATAAAGATGTTCTCACTTTGCGCGGTACTCCAAGCGCGTACTTTGACTGATTTGCCCAACTTTCATGCACGAACTTTTAATGTTTCTGTCAAATTTCAGATCGATAGGTCAATTTTTGCAGCCAGAAGATGTTTTTCGTAGACATTACACATACGGACCGGTGGATACACGTACATGTAGACGCCTATCGATTCGGAAATTCGTGAGATCACTGCATTGAAACACCCTTGGAGCCGACATGATTCAAGTGGACTTCACGGGTTCGCTTAACTACATTTTTTCTCATGCCATTGCCAGCATGTTTACTATGCGTTTTTAACGCATGAATAGAAACCGTGTTATTGATGCAAATCAAAGATTTCAAAAAACCCCACAACACATTGGCCCAGCTCGTTACAGGCCATGCGATTTTGGAATCTCTTGAAATAATTGCCTCAGCAATCTTATCACGTAATAAATGTATTGTGTAACGTGCTGTGTGTGGTATACAACCCCATCAGTTACCTCCTAACGCAAATCATTAGAAAACAGTAGCTGCATCTCCATTCCCACAAAGCATTAAGGGTCGATGATGACATCAATCAAACCACTTCAGAGATCATGAATAATTTGTGAATCGACTGCTCAAGAAACCGCAAACTTTGTTCATTTATCGGAAATAAACTATTATTTATGAGTTACGCCAAAGCAAAGTCATTTCAGCGCCTTTTGCGTTCAGGCAGGCGATATTTTCCTTATTTCTTTATCCACATCCTGTCGTTCAAAGCAAATGTCTAGGAATATAGAATATAGTAACAAAAAGTACGCCCGAAGTCATCAACCAGACGACGAATAGCGTCTACCAAGGCTCCCGCACATCATAGTAAATAAGAACCGCGGATATCAAGTTGGTGCTGTTCACTCGCTGCGCCGTAGTTGCAGTTAGTGTTCAGTTAGTGCTCATCACAGCCCATCTCTTTCTTCGAAATCGGCAAAAGTTCGTAAAAAATTGATATTTGAGAGCGAGTGTTTCCATAAAAAAATGGTATCAACTCTAAAAGTTATTTATCTACATCTGCATATCGATCCATAATAAAAGTGCAAGGCTAACTAAGGAGAGCTAATAAAAAGAAGAGTCTTTTGATATTTAATTTATACGTCAGGGTTAGGTCAGTAATACAACATAACACCTCTAAGGAAAAATTTCTGCTGCTAAGTCCATTTTCTAATTTGAATTACGAGTTTAAAAGTTTGACTCTCCTTCTTACTTTTTGCAGGGATAACTGTTTTACCACAGAGTTGTATTGGCGAAGATACAGGCGCTGTGTTTAATTGATTCGAAATCCTATGTTATTCAAGTATGTTTTATAAGATTATTTGTCTATAATGCGTAGCGTTGCGAATGGGATGAACGAATTATTACGACTCTATCGTGGGGTCTAAAAGTTGTAGTTATGAGATACCATAGTGCAGCCTTCACTATAACTATCTGTATATTTATAGTTAGCTTACGGTCAGTTTTAACAGCGTTTTTGATTTTATAAACAAATACTTGTTAAAATTATTTGATTCTGAATACATTATAGTTAAAATATAACAATACAACAATTTTTATTCCAAGCATAATCCATTAATAGGCACTCATTGAAAGCATTAAAAAAAGTTAAGTATTAAATTAAAATTAGATCACATTCGCAATTTAATTATAACATCATAAAAGCACTGTGCGAGATTGAGTGGAAGATTCCATCATTAGCTAAATAATTAACATTATCTTCAGGCGCTTCGGCGACTATGAGATTCTCAATCACCAAAAAACTCTAAACACACCGTTTGTTCGTCCACTTACCGGTGTGCAATGTTCATGTTAAGTATTTTCAGTGTTCATAGTTAAGTAATTTTAAATTGTTTACAAGCGATTTAATTTGAAAATGACGAAAATAAACTTAAGAAAAGAATGAGCGAAGACACGGCCATCATAATCATAAACTATTTTTATTTGTTTTAGCATAAATGTTAACAACCTTTACTATTAATACTATTTGTCTTATTTACTTATGATTTATTACAAGTCTTATCAACACATGAAATCACAGATCAGATTAATTCAATCAATTAAGTGAGAAGAAGATGTAGATCTTATCGACAACTTGCAGCCGTATTTTTGTGCTACGATCAGTCACTTGTCATAAGAGTTTGTGCCCGAATTCTTGTCATAGTTTTCGTGGCTTTGTATCGAAACTTGGTTGTTCGGAGCTTGAAAATCAAAGTAAAGCTTTCCAACATCAATTTTGTTACAAACAACTTTTTTAACTACAAAAACCAAACAAAAAAATGTTTATAGCTGCCTTGTTATCTATGAAGTTGCTCCAAATAGGAGCTGTTTGCTGAGTTCCCATTACTTCCCGCTTGATCTTACGTAATTAAACCGTTGCCTTTTCTTTGTCTAGAACAGAAGGCGTTCTGTTTTTTGTTCATTTACGCCAACTTTTTGTATTTTGTACGAATTCAAGCAAGGAACAAATGCTACAGGAGAGTGTAGTAGGGCACAGTTTATGCTACAACATGCAAATGGTGGTTCGAAAAATTTCAAATAGGCGATTTCGGGCGTTCTTGAAAGGCACACGCTGGGCGACCACCTTCTGTGGACGAGGATACTGTCAAAATCATGTTGGAACAAAATCCTTGTTTGACAACATCGGCGATTCCGGAAGGCTTAATGCAACTCAACAAGCCTCTGGCAGGCCATATTCGGAAAGTAGGACTTTGTTTTATTCTAAATGCGGACAGAACTTCCCGGTAGACCTATTGTATACATATATACATACAGGTATATACTTATGTGCTCCTGCAGTTTCCATGGGGATATTTCGAGTACAAAAAAGAGTATTTGAGAAAGCAACATAAATGGAAGATATCCTTTGATGAGGGCTTAAAACAACTAACGGTCAATCTTCTGTTTTTCAAAACAATCGAAATCTCATGCGTTGTCTGTTCCTTCGTATTAACCCTTGTCACTTCTACGCCGAGTATGGCTTTGCACTAGGCTCTGAAGCTCACATTCTTCAGATTTATTTACTATTCTAATATGAACTGTTACTGTTACAAATTAATTAAAGAGTTAGTAGCAACTAAAGAAGAACAATAATTAGAACAATAGCGCAAGTGGCTAATAGAACTTGGTCCTCGTTTCATAATCTAAGTTAGATGAATGCTGTCACCTCTTGGCTGGGTTTTGCATACAACAACCTCTTTATCCTCAACACAATCACTGATAGATCGCCAACCATGTGTTTCTGCTAAACAGCAATAAAACCAGTCTTGTTATCCTTTTTTGGTATTCTGTCCATTGAGCATACGCATGGTGACTTCGAAAATGAAGACGTGCTTATTATCTACTCTTCAGCAGGTCATTGAGTATTTTTGTTATAATAGGAGAGTAGAGTGGGAGAAAATTCTTAAAAGTTCAAGGAACCGACAAAAGAAGAAGAAGTTGTGCAGAAAATGAGGAAAAATAATTACAATTTCTTTGTGCAACTTTCTAGAAAATAAGGAAAGCTATGCCTATAAAAACAATTTCATATTATGAAATTTAATACAAAGTGACAGAAACGACGAGAGGCAAATTTTATGACAGTTGGGTGATAACAATGCCAGAGTAGGGCTGTAAGCCTTAATTTTCTCTTCTCTCTTGGGAATTCGAATGTAAGCAAACAGGCGACATATAAATCGGCAGATAGGTCGATCGGAATGTTATGATGCTCTAAAAGCGTTGATGTCTTTTCAATTTCCCCCGAAATACTTCTTCCTCACTGTTACAGATAGAATTGCTTAATTAGTCTCTTGTCCCTCGTCGTCCAATCATAAACAAAAATATTTTAATGAGATCAACATCATTATACGTATGTTCGTATGTTGTTGAAAATCAATGAATAAAGAAAAAAAAAAACAAGAAATTGTTAGCAAACATGGAAATACGACACAGACAGACTCAAAGGCTGCAACTAGATTTTGTGCTGATAACAAGCGCATACAAAACGCCTTTTACTCTAAAATAACTAAAATAAGAGTAAATAACACTTATGAGCAGAAATTGTCGGCCCAAAAACGGTAGTAATAGCAACCGTGTGGTTGGCACTCTTGCGGTATAAAATTAAATAAATTCAATTGCAATTGCAGGCCAATGTTGTTTAATGTTGTAATGTTGTAACGTTTGTATCACTTACAAGTGACAAACTATATGATATAAAAAAATAAAAATAAAAAACTCTAAAAAATATACAAGTATTGAAAACGTGAACAAACTTGAGTTGGGAGTATTTAGAAGCCTTCAGAAATTCACTTGCATTTGCTAACGCTTATCATGTAATGATTTAACGGTAAATATTACAAACAGACACTATTAAATGTAAAAAAAAACCGCATAGAAAATTGCTCTAAAAATTTGTGGCAGTGTTTCTCAATCATCTTTTTATAGGAAGAACAACAAAAACAACAACGATCACGTCAAGAGAATTAAAATGATTTAAAATATGGTCTGAAAACTCACTCACATACTATGCACACTAAGGAGACAATGTATCGGGCAACAACCAAACGCAACGTGCACACGTTCGTAGAAACAAAAATTCGTATGACTCGAAAAACTTGTACACTATTTTCAACATTTAAATGGGAGAAGCAAAAAAAATCCAAAACAAAATCAAAATAAAATTAAAAATACGTAAGCATATTATTTGAATGTGCACACCATGCCACCCAAACAATCCAACTCGTTCACGTAAACTTGTAGATAGATATCGAGCTGCAAACACATGTATGAGTTGTTTCTGCTTCGGATAGGAGAAATGAAACGCATAACAGGGTAGGTGCTTAACACATATTAATACAAAATTGTCTTTTTGTTGTGTGCTGTTATCTCTATTCTCTGCAAAAATTTTCCTTTCATTTAGAGTCGGTCGCGTATTTGCTTCAGTTTTGTTTTACTATTAAGACGATTGTTATTTCGTTTGTTGTTCGCTTCGTACACCTTCTATCGTTGCTGTTGCTCGCTTTTTGTCTTTTCTTACTAATAAAGTAGTTTTGTAAAGATTCTTTTTGCACTAATGCAAAACTTAATGTTGTTCTTAAGAAGACTTATTGATATTAAGACGTATCATCACCCACATTGTTATTGTGTGGGCAATGTGGGCCGGGCGAGCTAAAAGATCTATTCTACTTGCTGATGCCCCTATCCCCACAGCTTTAGGATTACTATGAATTTCTCTACCTTTTTTGGTTCGGAGCACTGTAATGTATCTGCGGTTATGAAATGTTCGTTAAACACTTGCTATCTGATTCCGCAGATGGCTTCGTATGCAATGGGATGGACCGTTCCGCTCCTCCCTCGTCACAAGCTGCTTGAGCGTCAGTGCCAGAGGTATCCATGTTTTTCATGTGATACCTGAGGGCTTTAAGATCCATGCAGAAGCCGGCGACCAATTGTAAATTACTCCAGTAGCTTATGTGTTGTATTAGAAAATTTAAAAAATCTCCTCGCTTGCCGTTATTTTGGGGTTTGGTTCCAATGACAATTCGACCCTAACTGCGATCATTGCGGTACCAGCTTATTAATGCGGCTTCTCGGTACGCCGCAGAAGATAGTAGGCCCTTTTAACTACGCATCTTTCAATTAGGAAATACTTTTATTAGGTTTTAACACTTAAAGGATGTAAGTTCTTGATTTTTGCCTACTAAGGATACTTTTGCGGGCGGGTTGCGCCTGGCGCTTCTTACAGCTTTTTTTCTGATTGCTTCCTACAAAAAAACATGCACGCAGAAGCGTAGTTGCTTGGGGTTTGTTTATAAGAACTGATGAAAACATGCGAAAGCGTAGCAAACGATATTAGCAAACGTAATAAATTTATTCGCGAATTGTAAAAAGCGTAAAAGTTGAAAAATTGAAGGACGATGTCGGCAGGTCACGTGTCTTAAAGAAAATTGACGTAATATGAACAGCGAGATATAGATACTAAATTAAATTGTTAACCCTAACCCGACCGCGTCGATCCTTTAAGGCTCACTCGAATTTTTAACCTAATTTTTTTGATTATTTTAATGTATTATTAATAAAATTATTTTTGAAATAAATCATTAGAGACCTTTTCGCATTGTTCCGATAGCAACAAAAGTAGCTTCACTAAAACAACATGTTCGAAACTTTGGTTATGTATCTTTTACTTTGTTTCACGAAACGAACAATTGTCAATCTCTTATGTGTTTTTTGATTCTAGACTTAGGTTCACATTGCATATTGAGTCTGGTCTCAATGAGGCTAATTTTGTATTTATAGCAAAGGGCTTCAACGAGCCGTACATCTGCAAACATCTTCACCCAGTTCATGTTGCTGCTGTTGTAACTTATCATAAATGTCGGATCGGTCCAATAGAGTTGGCCAGAAAAATTTTCTTTCTTTTGTTTGGGCAAACTGCGCAGACGTCACAATAGAATTTCCCCGACATATAAATAAGGGGACTTAAGTTTGTACGTCGGATATAGGTTCGGGACGGTTGGTTATTGTTTACAGTTATTTTGTTTACAATCAGATGTGTTGCTTTTCAAGTTTCGCTATTTATATTGAAATGTTAATATTAGCGTAACTTACACCTGGGACTTAATTACACGCCAGCATTGCTGGTTCACACACCAGATTGCTTTGCTTCAACGTCATATATTTTCTTTATAGTCGTGTGTTTGTTAAGAAACCTTAAATGAAAGGGAAGCTATGTGCGGTGCGATGAGAACAAGAATATCTTCAAAATAGTATTCGGCCTTGGAGAGAGATTTTTGGGCGGCAATGTTGAGTGAACATCTATTAACATATAGTAAGATGCACGATGTTTAGAAAATTTGTCAGCGTCATACCGTTAATACCCTTTTATTATCACAGCATTTGTGAAGAGATGAGCAAATTGGCTTGTTCTTCTTCCACTGCGTGGGATAACCTCCAGAAGGCTCATTTACATATTCTTAATAAAATCCTGCCTTATAAACTGTATTACTCCTATAAACTACGATTCTTACGCGTCCATAGCATTTCCCTTTTGTCGTTTTTAAGAAGGAGAAAAAGCTCTATTCTATTGAGATATTATCTAAATTTTCCTCACATTTTACTCTAAGTGTATTGTGTGTTGAAAACGGGGCAAAGGGGACAAGTCATGCTAAGGAGCCACGACATTCAAATTTGCTTTAAAAATGATGCTTTGTATTGCTATCAAAGAATCAAACAAAAAATGTATATATTGCGCTCTAATCTGAATCTCGCTGAGCATGTTGGCTATAATTGTGGAAAATATTTCACGGAACATGAACTAATAGCAGAAAACAAGTGGCATTTGTCGATCAAAGTCGAATATTACGCTTCCTTTTTGCAAATAGTTTGCGATTCTACGATGGACCCGTTTAGCGCCCATTAGGTTTTGTTACGCAATTGATGAAAACATGTACGCATTTTTGACATATACTCTTCAATCAATCAATTACTGAAAGTTGATTTACTTAGCAATAGCTTTTATATCGATGGACTTTGAATTCCAGTGTCCTTCTAAGAGGTTGTGGATAATTAAAGATGGATTTTTCCCCTTGTCTAATGTCGGGATAATTCTAAATCTTCTTAAATTATATGCGCTCACAGGAAAACTACACATAGGCATTACAATGTTATCGTAGAAATTCCTTGTGAAAGTAAAACGTCTTTAAAATAACTCGATACAGTGGATGTTTGTCCGAAATAGCTCCCTTGTCCTGTTGCGAATTGACAGAAAAGTGAAACACGAGTGTGCCAGGTGTCGTTATTGTTTGTTTAAAATAAATATTAAAAATATTAAGATCCGCATCCGATAACGTTTTACATTTTCCTAATGTAGGAAACGGAGACAATAATTATTCCCCATTACAAATAAATTAATTAATTACTTAATAATCGTTTTCAAATACGATTGAATTGGTTAATGATTACGTTCCTATAAATAGGACAACTTTCATGTTTGCCTATTCTGTTACTAATACTTATTAAACATAGTCAAAAGCGGCGCTAAAATGAAAGCAATCGTGACGTTCCAAGTGTTCCTTTTATTTGTTGCAATGAATAAAACAAATGGAATCATGTACAGACATAGCGAAGTTAAGCATAAAATACTTATGTAGAATATAAAGAAAAATATATATTGAGTGAATTTATAGAAAACCTGGACAATGGAACTTCTCAGTATTGTGTGGAACGTAGCCGACGATGAGATGGTCAAGATCGACTTGAAAGTCGCACAAATTAATCGCACTAGCTTCGCTATTTCTGGCACTGTGGATCTGTGTTATGAAATTAGTGAAAATACGAAGGTAAAAAGTCGACGCCATGTTTATATACAAAACTGTAAACTTACTTGCCAGTCCACGAACATTAGATGTTACTAGAGACTAAATATATATTTAGTTACAATTCTATTCTACATATATTTACAAGCTATTATATTATATATTCAGTTGTCTCCCATGTTAGATAATGTTGTTGAGACGACTTAGAATTTTGCTTTAGAACATATATCAAACTTCGATTGTATATATATGTATATATCTTATGTCGTTTCACGAAAGCGATTTATTCTAATTTCGGGAAGGAACATGTTGGAAGACCAACATGCCACGTCCTGTAAGTTCATGCTTATGCTCAATATTATTGGATCTATTATTTGCAGGTGACTGTGACTCTGTACCAAAGTGCTTCCGGAAATTCGGACAATTATCGTAAGCTTCCATATCAAGTGTCAGATAAACTGTTTGATTGCTTGGACCAGTATTACAATCAAACTTTTAAAAATTTCTTAAGCTGTTCAAACTTCCCCCTAATCGAAACTGAAGCACGCGATTACAAATATCGTCAACTGTATATTATCGATAAATGTACCTTGTCCAATGATGCAGCTCCGAACTATCTACCGGACGGATATTATAAAGTGCTCGTTCAGTTCACCGGTGAAGCCGATTGGTCCTTGATACTTCTATTTGAAGTGGAATCGATATTAAAGAAATAAACAAATGAAACAACGATGAAATTAAAGCCTGACGAGCATATTTCCGAGTTTCCATGACATATTAATAAAATTTGATTATTTTACTCTGTATAACTCTATTTGTGCGAGGAGTTCGTAAAATTTGTTGGGAGAACAAATCAGACCAAATAAAGTAAACATATTGTCTTGATTAATGTCAAATTCTGAATCGATCTAACCGTTTCCGTCCATCTGTGTGGGTGTGTGATAAGATATCGATTATAAATATTGGAAGTTCTTGCATGCAGTGTGGTATAAAGAATGAGGCAAATGGATCAAAAGGCACGCCCACATACTAAAACTTAAACTGAGAACATCTTCGAGTTTATTCCCATTAGTCGATACTTACTTACGAAAGTTGTTTTAACAAAAATTTTTGGATTTTTGCTCCTTACGTGAGAAAAGGGGAAACATCCGCCACGCCCACAGAAAGTTTCAAATAATTAAATTTTCTCTTTATACCTTTTTAGAGATTTTGTGCTTGCCGTACCATAAGGCATACAAGACAGAGTGTTTAAAACTATTTTGTATACTCCTCAAAAAAAGATCTACTATCTGCCTAGAAGGGGTTAATTATAAAATGAATATGGTAAACGCCGCGATCTTGTGGATTAACTTTTTCTTAATAATACCAGTGATATGGGAATCAAATAAAAGAACTTGGAGAGTAGAATACGAAAAGCATAGTGGTGGGTATGCGGGATTCGGCCCACGCCGAGTATAACTTTCTTACTTGTTATGTTATTATTATTGCTAATTAAGGCAGCGAAACAAATTCTACGACTAAAGTCTTGAAGCACTAGCATCTAAGAGTGTCGGCTTTATTGAAAATTTAACCGCACTTGAGATTTGAACCCGCCGTTGACCCGACGTTGAGCCGTGAATTTAGTTTTCTTACTTGTTTGTATTTCGTTTTCACATTTATTTTTAAAGTTTTGTGTTCCGTACTATGGTCTAATAAAAAAAATTCTTTGTGACGTATTCAAAAGATAATCACGGATATATTTTTTTTTGCAGAGTCAGAATATCAAGAAGCCACAAAAAGTCACAAAATCACTATGACGTTTGAATCGACGTTTTGACTGTCTCATGACTTGTGATGTTGCTTAGAACGCAGTTGTTTATCTCAATTAAATTTCAAACTTCACTATTGTCCAAGTCCTTGAGGCAGTAAAATGCATTCAGTTTTTCTCTTTCTTCCATATAAACTTCTCTTAGATGCTCTTAAAGCGGAACTGAAAAGATTATCTCTTACTCAAAAGCACTCTCTTAACCCGTAAAACCTCTTCTGATTTTGTTTAAAACTGAAAAAATGTATTGATATGAAAAGAAGAGCGTTTTAGAAAAACTTCAATGCAGAGAAACCCAAGCGAAGAGAAAAACTTTATTGATATCACATTTTTAAACTTGGCTTTTACCAACAATCAAAGCTGTTAAGCCATGAGTTTTATTTCATTCATTCTTGCATCTGTCTTGTCTGTTTACTTCAAACTTTTTTTGATTTGATTTCGAAAAGCTAAAGTTAGGTTCCACCTAGCCAACGCGCAAGTGCAAGCGACAGTTTCAGAAAAGTGCTCGTGCGCAAAGCACGCAAAAGCGGTTGTCACTTGATTGAAAAGGCGGTTGTAACCTAAATAAAATTCAAAAAAAAAAAAAAAATTTAATAGCACAAAATTGATCGGAAATAAAATAGATACACGGTGACACAAGGGAAACTTAAATTTGCAAAATACAAAAACAAAAATTAATTATCTAAGCAAATCTTTTTTAAAAACTCTAAATAAAAATACAGAAAAATAAAAACAAAATTTCAACTTTAAAAGAAAGTTTTCATTGATAAATCTTTCATTGATTGGCGGAGCAAGAGACAGAGAGCGAACGAGCAAGTTTCTTCGCTACGTTACTTGGGCATTTTCAAAGCCCAACCCAAAGAAGATATTGGGAAAATCTCTTGAGGGAAAAGAAAATTCTTTAAAAATAAAACACTGTCTGGGTTGGATCTTCATGACGACTATAGCTTGACGATTTGTTTCATTGATTCTTTCAAATGTAGTGCAGGAAACAACAATAAGAACAACAACAACAACAGCAACAACAACAAAAAGAAAATCTTTATTAAGCGTGTTGCACCTGTTTTAATGTTTTTCGAATCGTTTCTTTCGTCTTCCACAAATTCGTGTTCCACAACCAAAACATTTAACAACAGCAGCAGTAAATATTTGCAGTTACTCAGCCTATTAAAATAAAATTAACTAAAATAAATTGTTTTTCAATATTTTCATTTGCCTGCACGATATCACGAGATCAAAGCACACACCATCCATGTACTGTCGTTTTTTCATATCTAAGTGTTGTAATCTGCCAACACGTACATATTTTCTTGTTACACTTGCACCGTAATTCGATTTGGAAATCTTTAGCGCACAAGAAAAAACAAAAAAAAAAAAAAACAAAAAGCAAGCAAACAACAACAACACACAAGTAATAATAAAATATAATAATTGCAATAGAGAGTGAATTGAAAGAATTAGCAAAGAAAACAAAGTGGAAAGAAAAACAAAAGAAAAATTTTTCAAACGGTGTGAAACTGTATTTTGATTGTGTGTGTGTGCATTTAAGTGTGTTTGTACGTAAGTGCTTGGAGTTTTCGCATGAACTTAATTTTTGGTTTGTTTTTTTTTCGCTTTTGCTTTTGATTTGTTACCATATTTTTGTGTGTGTGTGTGTAATTGTGTATAATTTCGTCATTGTGTTGTAACGACTCCATCCACACATTATAACAGCGATTACATTATAAAATGGATCTAAAGCAACGAGGATTTCCATTATTATGGTTAATTGGATTATTCTGTGTGATTTTCAATGCAGGTGAGTAGGAAAAGGCATTTATTGCAAATGAAGTGAAAACAAAATTTATTTCCATTTATTTAGGAAGAGAGAAAAACATGCAAAAAAAAACCAAATTTCTTTCGCTTTAAATAGGTGCCCGCCTTTGGTAAAAACAAAATATTTTCTGTTGGAGAATACCAATTATAGATTAGCCCTTGGATTTGATAGCTAGGAGACGCAAGAGCTCTAAAACATCTCAATAAACGAATATAAACAAAGTCAATCCGTCTGGAATAAGTAGCTCTGTGCATCAAGGTTGACTAACGAAACATTTCAGATGTCACTTGCAAAACATGGGTACCTCTGGTACCGATTCATGTAGATTCTGCCAAAGGACGAATGGAACGTCTTATGCTGGGTTATGTGAATGCGAGACCATCTGCAAAATCAGACACCAAGAGTTCGGTGAGCATTTTATGACGTCAGACATAGCACGGTGCTCCGATCCAAAAAGGTTAGAGGAATTCATAATAATCCTAAAATAGGATAAGTAGGGGTACGGGCGAGTGGATTTAGACCTTGTAGGTCGCTGTACGCATTGCCCGCACTATAATAATAATAATAATAATAAGAAAATATTCATCTCCGCTATAAAACCACCCATTCTGTCAAACTATCAATTTTTTTTCGTAATGCTAAGCTACTGCAGAGTGCTTTATACCGACGTTAACCGACGTGTTCATTTGGAGTGAATAGAGCTCTCAAAAATACTTTGTTTTTCATGCGAAGGTTTTAATGCCTTTGTAAAGGCAACATAGAGAATCTATAACATTTACTGGAAACGCAATTCCGATTTGAAAAATTTCTTGGAAAATAATTTGCGCATACAATGCTTGGGACTGTCTTAAAAACCTAATTTCAGGACAGGTATTCTGAGAGTTTGTAAAGGCTAGAAAAAAGCCCAGTCAAATTCTACTGTAGAGATTTTGTTTTGA
>KK503208.1:6149-27751 GCA_000688735.1 Glossina austeni | reverse complement strand
CAATTATTCTCAATTGTAAACGAATACAGACTCGCTCCTTCAATTATTCTCAATTGCAAACACACACAGACTCGCTCCTTCAATTATTCTCAATTGTAAACGAATAAAGACTCGCTCCTTCAATTATTCTCAAATGCAGACTAACTTTTCTAATATTTTCTCACATTTAGTCAAATTCGGACAGGCTCTCACTTTTAACCAAATTCGAACGGGCTCTTTTAGCATTAATCAAGGGGGCATTATTTACTTACAAGTAAAAATGAGAAGAAGAGTAGAGTGCGGCTCTATTCGATAAAAGTTCTACTGCAATTAAGAAGATGTTTGGGTGTTTGAAAATGATGACTCGTTATTTTAACCCCTCAATCAACTCGATTGTACAGTAAGATTTCAATCAGCCACAACTAATCACTGGCTTTTATCCACCAACTTCATCACAATTTGACGAATTAAATATTTTATCCATCACAATATTGAAGAATACTATGAAAGTTACAGAGGCGGAAAGCTTTGCTAATTTGTCGTATTCTCATCCTCGTAAACATCGTCAAGGCTCCAGATGCTGGTAAATAAAATGTCGACATAATATTTAGGATGAATAAAAGTCTTGAATTTCATAAAAAATCAGTTAAAAGTACGATTTGATGAAAGTGAGGTTATGTTAGCATTCCAGTGGAATTCTCAAGTGTATACATATTGCATACATAAAAAAAAAGCCCCAGGTTGAGTAAGGAGCTTGTCGAAATTATGCTATGCTGATTTGACCAAAGTTGAAATATCACCAATTTTATTGAAAAAAGGAGCGACGCGATTAGCTTTATACGGCTTGAATCATATCCATGATGCCCGCTTATCTAGGCTGTACAAATTCAGGCACCTAGTGATCACGATGCTGAATGGTTTCATTTGATGGTTGCACATTAAAATCGGGCTGACAGAGGGACTAAAAATTATTTGCCGGAGATCGCTTTACCCGAATTTCGCAATCTAGTTATATGGGGTCACGAACATGATTGCCGCATAGAACCACAATTGAACGCTCCGCGAAATTCTTACGTTAGCCAGCCGGCGGAGAGACATGGCGGAGAAAGGTGCGACAGCTATGATTGAAAAGGCTAAAGTAATGGTTGCCGATCATGTTAAGCAACCGAAACTGCCCAACATTCGTTTGCGCATAGTTTATTCGGATGAGGAGCAAATGTTTAATCACATACATCTTGGAGAGATATTCAATGACAGAGTAACTCTTAATGTTGTCTACTTAGAAAACCTTTTATTCACACAATGCTCTCAATCTTTAATTAGATGGCTAACCCAGCAGATATGATTTACCTTAAAAAAACTTATTAAATAAGCGAAAGCAGAAAAGTCTGAATCAAGTCCAGAAAAGATGAAAGTTCAATTCAAGAGAAAGGTAAGTTCTTTAGCTAAACTTCTCATCTTACAATTTTTTGTATTATTTCAAATATTATAAATAAAAATAATTAAATCCGTCGTCTACTGTCTGTTAATGCAAATGCACTTATAATAAAGAAGAAAGAGAAAAGGAGGGAGAGAGAGAGAGAGAGAGAGAGAGAGAGAAATAGTTCAAAAATCATAAATATTTTTTCAAAATTTATAAAATTCTTTAAACTTTTCAAACATAAGAACAATTACCACAAAAAATTGAAATTTAATTTCATTCGTCATTATCATCCAATGCTGGCAATTTTGTTAAAATCCATTCTTGTAGATCTAGAAGTTCACGTTTTTTCAATTCGTGAAACGCATTCGGCAAAATGTTAAATGAGCCTTCAACACCAAGCTTAACAAGATTATCAAAGCTTTCTTTTCCCCATTCCGATGGCACTAAATTATCTCGATCACCGTGAAACATTAATAATTCTGGCAGTGGTGTACCGGGTGTGGTACGATTACGTAAAGACTCATAAACTATCGAATCGTGATTTAAAAATGAAGAGCAAGCAAAAACTCCACCTAAATCCGTATTTAAATGATAACCGGTATGCAAAGCTAATGCTCCACCCATTGAAAAGCCACCAATTATTATCCGATCCAATGGCACGCCTGCAGACACTTCTGCATTGATCATTTCATGAATATCTTCATAGATTTCTGCCATACTTTTACGACATTCAAAAGCGTCAATCGATATGGTCCGTCGATCAAACCATACATTGGACATTTGACCATTTAATGGCGTATATGGTTGTAATGGAGCCGTTGGATATATTATTTTTATATGAGGAAATTCCATATCACGTCCCAATAAAAATCGTATCCATTCAATTAAATTTGGTCCGGTATCACCTAAACTAAAACATTATTAGATAATATAATAAAACGTATAGAAAAACTCACCGGAGCCATGAAGAAATATAACCGAACCGCTATGATTAGAGCCCGTAGGATTTATTGTCCTTAACATAAGTCGCATTTTGTTTAGAGTTTGTGTCATAAATAATAATTCGAACAAGATCGATTTTATTTTATCGCCTTTTTATAGAAAGACTTGTTCAATAAATTTGCATAAAAGCAAATTAAAGTAAACAAAAGCAAGTGGATCGTAAGTGCTTACACTAACAACAATAACAACAACAAGAACAAATTGAATGAAATCGAAACAAGAGAATTGTGCGTGTGTGTATGTAAAAACACTTGTTACTTTTTTAGTTTGCAAATATTTTGTATTTTATTATAAATTGTTCCGTTTTTAATTAATCGTAAGTTAAGTAATTAATTAATTAAACATTTTTACAGCGTTTGTAGTTGGGCTTGGGATAAATTACTTTTAATAAATGCAACACAGTATCCGGCTCCCTTTTAAAACTTTGCTTAACAACAGTAAACTGCGATATTTTATTTCAGCTCTGGCAACTCTCTTTACCTATCAACATTTTGGCGTTTAGTTGTCATTTTCTCTAGCATACGATAGTTGTATAAAATTTTTTTTTTCTCCACTTGTTTTTAGTGTTTTCTTTTTTTTTTTTTGTGCACTCACTGATTAATTGTTTTGTGTTAACAAGTGAAAAACACGTTCATTCGGTTAATATTCTCTTTTTTAAAGGCAAAAACAAGAAGAAATAAGAAAAAAAATTAAAAATTGCGGGGAAAACAATGATTACGCAAAGATTTATCATGCGTATGCAGTGAAAATACAATTCGCTAATTTGTTGTTATTATCGTTTACAAGAAGAAGATTTGCATTTTGATGTAAATGCCGTTTCGTTATTTTTTTAAATTGTAATATTGACTGAAATATTGAAGAAGTGAGCATCTATCTAATTATTCCAATTAAAACTAATTTCAAATTAGAAAGCATTTCTTTTGAAAATTATCTTTTTTGTTGTTTTCTTATTTTATTTAATGTTGAGTGAATTGAAGACGCATTGAATGTCAGTGACAGACGACAGTAGTATCATCTGGAAGAGATTAATTGTTTTATACATAATATAATCTCAGCTTATGTATGGATATCCATATAAACAATTATTATAAATAAGCTTCTTTTTTGCTCCGGACAAATGATATCGTAATACCAAGTTCACAACAACCTTAAGAGTGACAAAAAAAAAGGAAAAATTATGCTTTAATTCTGCGCAATTTTAATCTTGTCTTACGCTTTAATAGTTGCATTTATATATGTATATATATATATACATATCTTCAGGTCTTCTTGTTAAATGTAGTTTTTACGCAAATCTGAACAAAACTAAAAGCTTAGTGCAACGGGCGGCAGGCGTATATTCATTCTTACAAAACATTTCCAATAGGAACAAGAAAAACTTCGAAGACCCTATAAACCCCCCTTATTTGTGACCCTTATTTGTGTTAGTTTAAGTTTATTGATCGTCCGTCTCTTTATACAATGTGTGTGAAAACCGTTAACCTATTGCGAGATGACCTGAACATCTCAGGTTGATTAAGAATATTGACGCTGTTGTGTGCCTCTTCAGCTATACAGTTGTGGATAAAACGAAATATCAGTTGAAAATCCTGCAAGAGTCGAGAATATTTATGCGGTGTAAATCAGTTAGCTTCTAGGCTATTGGCACAACCATACGAACTACAAATCTTATAGTGTTTAAGAAGGTTCATTACATTGTGGCGTTGTGGCGGATCGTGCTAGCTTTTAAAAATGGTTCTGTGCGCGTTATTTCAAAATTTACGTTAAACCTCAACAATTTATGCGAAATTTTGCAATCGCGACCATTGCCCTGTACAAGAGCAGTTTTCAGAGTTTTACTCTTCTCAATAAAATCTAATGGTTCCTAGGATAAATCTAAAATAAATCTCTAGTTAAATTTCGATATGAAATCTATATAACATTTCGCAGGTATCTCGCTTTCCCCTTATATTACGAGTCATTATCTATTACTGGTGACTGGTAAATAAACTTAGATCGTCGGACGGAAACTTCTTATTGCATTTACAATGTTGGTTGTCACGGGGTCATTAAGTAATATATTCATCGGTTAGGTAGCTTTTAACCATAGAATTGGGAATTCGAAAGGCGAGCAGAATGGTCACGTTTTACAAGTCGCTATAGTTTCGTTGTTGCGAGACTTTCTGGATACTGTTTGCGTAGCAAACTTTTCGCTAACATATAGCATTCAAGTTGAAGATCATTTTTTCAGTTTAACTTTTCTAAGTTAATGAAAATTTTTAGCTGAAAGCAGACTAATGAAAAAAGCGGTTGTGATAAATAACATAAGTTGGAAAAAAAAAAATTGATCTTAGGTGGGCGTTCTTATACGCTTGCACGCTGTAAGGCGAGCTTTTGCATAATATTTTAGAACTGGAAATTTTTTAAAGGACAACAATTGTGGCCATTGATCTTCTGAAATATTTATTTATTTATTTTCTGCATATTTTGTAAATAAATTTACAATATGCGATTTAAAAGCCGTCGGATAACGTTAGCAAAGACGGACAGAGAGATGGTAACGTTAGGAAAGATGGACAGAGAGTCGGATGGAGAGATTGATGATGATGATGGATGGGAGAGGCGGGCAGAGAGAAGATACACAAACAATTATAGAAATGTGGGAAAACCGAGTGTAATTAGCGAAATTGGGGAAATTAATTAAGTATAATCAAAAGCACTGTGTGCTCGGAGGGAAAGACGGATTCTTATTCTTATTATCTCTATTTTAGGACAATTAAGTACCCCTTCAAGGAACTCGTTAATTTTTGATAAAAAACATTCGGAGAAAATATGGCCACCAGGAAGGGAGACATTACAAGGAACACGTTTGACAGGTTCTCGTCATTCATAATAAACTTTAGTATTGAATAAAGCGGGCTAGAAAAATGTATTTAGATCGGATAAAGAGATTACCGTAGTCTGGTCTGTTAGTAGTAGGATGTATTGATGGCGGAAACATCTCGGAGTGATTCCAGGCACCGAAATTAATAACGACTTTAATGGATCTTTACAATGAAGAGATTGCCTAGAGAAGACGGGGCGGTCTAGATGCATGAGATTTATATCTGTCGCGTGTATCATTCAGAAAATCTTGACCTCTGATATATTTGTGATAAATTTCGGATAAGTTCTTCTTATGTGCTTTATGTGCTGAGTTTGCGTGAAAATCCTGACAATTTCGTTACAAAATCTCAGTAAAGTTCCTACTAATGCTTCTAATGTGTCTGAAACCAAGATCTCCTAGGAGTTGTGGGTGTGGGCAAGTCATAGCTAACAAGTTTCGGATTTCTAAGATGGTTCAGAAAACTAATTACCTAACTAGGCCAACTCATGGACTGGATTATAAAGCGATCTACAATCTTAAGCTATGCATCACCTTTAATGTAAGCTGCTTTGTCGTATGACAAATAAAACAACAACAATTGTGAACAAATTTATTGCGTGTTATGTCCGTACTTCACTGTTGAATAATAATTAATCCAGCAATCATTAAAGAGAATTTTTCCGCCGTTTTGCAAAATTTCTTAACGAAAAAGTCATGTCTTCTTCTCTACCCGATATATACTTTGTAATATTGAAGCACTATTGTAGCTGTTTCACTAAAGATTTCCATCCTCAATAAATAGAAATTTAAGTTAAAGAAATTTCTGAAAATTGAAGATTTCGTTTCCGAAAAAAAAAAAAAGAAAAAAAATCTTCTAAACTATTTTACTCTAAATTTTAATTTAATCCGTTTTATATAAATAAGAAAAATAAATAAGTAAAAATAAAATTAGTTCTACTCTACAATCAGAGTAAAGAACATAAAAATTCATCAAAATTGTCAAATCATCGTGAATCAATGAAAAACAAAGTAAGTGAGTGGCGAACAACAACTAAAGTACACCTAACCTAACCAAAGTAAATATATGCATAATACGTATGTAGAAAAGAAAGAATAGCAAGATAGCTACTAAGAAAGCAAATTTTTAATACTGCAGAGAAATGTAAATAAAAATATTAATCTATGTGTGTTCGTAGGTAAAATCTAAATTGTGAATAATCAATCAAAATATATGTTGTTATCAATCTTATAACTTGGAATATAATGCGATAGCAACTCTTCATGGCACCCAAGTTATAATTTTCATTATATTACCTCGTACTAGAGGTACGAGGATGACACGATCAGTTATTAATTAATTCGTAAAGAAAAAATTTTACAAATCAGAAGGGCGATCGATTTTTTTTTTTTTTTGGTTAATTTTTCACGTACTTGAAGTAGGCGGTGTCGAAAGTGATAGTTTTGTGTATCCAACAATTCTAGTTAAATATGACAGACGCTTGTTGCGGCGTTCTAAACTTCACTTCGTGTAGAGTTTTTGGTTAAGTTTGATGTCATTTATTAAAAAGTAATGTGTATTTGTAACGACCTTGTGGAGAATTACTGTTTTACAGTTCATGGTCATATATATAACACATCGGTCAATAAGTCCCGGGACTGAGATAGACACCCTTTCTCTAATCAAAAATCTATAGTATTTTTAGACAGTGGCAGCCTTTGAACGGCGTCTAGCAAAAATTTCATATCGTTTTGATTGTTTGTTTGCGGACTAAAGCGATTTTGAGTGACACTAGGGTTTGTTATTCTCACAGCAATGAGAAAAAAGCGGAAACTTGATTCAGAAAGCAATTCTGTTCAAACTTTGCTTTGGCTTGAAAAGCTCAATGGCTTGATTCAGAAAGCAATTCTTTCAAGCCATTAGCATTGGCTTGAAAAGCTCAATGGCTCTTCACTTCTTCGCCGGGAACAAAACAATTTATTACCAATTTGTTCATTATAAGGAGATCGATACTCATTTTTCCGTGGCCAGTGGGCGCTTGTAAGAGGTGATTAAGCTACAAGAAAACAAAAAAGTCGTGAGAATTATTCTTGATATTCGAAAGGGGAAATTGCACGCAATGACTGGCATCTTAAAGATAATAAGATAGAAGGCAAGGTGTTCACAACTTTATATGAAAATTTGGGCGAGAGATTATTTTTTTCAGTACTAGTTCCACTTCATAATTTACTTGCAATTATGCGCGTTCCTGATTCGGAATTCTAGCAAAATTGTGCGAATTGAAGGTTGAAGGAAGGTGGATGTGGCCGCTAGCAGCTCTTATCTGTTTGAAAATCTCAAACGAATGCTGCTCCAGGGAAAGATTTGAAACTACTGTCCTATCCACCGTCATTTCTAGATCTAGTCGCCAGCTAGTCGACAACTTCCGGCTTGCAAATCTCAAATGGCTGCTAGTCTTGGGAAAAAATTTGCATTAAGTAATAAAGTCATTGCGGAATTGGAATACAATTTCAAGGGTCTTGACAGGGATCGTTCTATAAGACAGGCATCAAAGCATTGGAGAAATATTACGAAAGCAAAAAAAATGAATTTTTTTTTTGTTACTTTGTCCCGGGAATTATTGACCGATGTAGTTAATATAGAAAATATTTTCATTCATTTTTTTATGTTATCTTTATTTTTTTTTGTTTTTATCTACGTAACAATGACAGAGCAGTTTGTTTTGTTTTTTAGTCTACGCTTAAATACCTTTCGCTTTATGCTTTGCAATAGATTAGATACATCAGAGTTTCCCAAATAGTATTATCGTGCGAAATGTAAGCATAATAAGCTTTCTCTGAACACAAATAAAATCTGAAAATTTTCATTAAAAATTTGGATAAGTGTGAGTAATGAAATATCAAGGACAATATCGGCCCGGTATTGTGTGTTTGACACATATTTGTAATGCATGGAAATATGTGTCAGGGAAGACTTTGAATAATCTTACTCTGGAGAAAAAGAAGCTCTGTTTACTTGTCTCTCTCTCTTTCTCTTACAACAGTCTTTTTGATAGTCAGTTCAATCACTACGAACAGTCGTTTAGTTTTCTTCAATAAAACCATCGATAAGTGTAGGGAGCTTTTTGTTCAATTGTCTCAAATACGTATTAAGTTTTTTTCTACTAGGATTTCTGTTAGAAATTTACGAATCGGGTAGGACCAGGATTCGACCAAGAATTCATCCAATAGACCATCGGAGTTGAACATGTACATGTATTGTAGTGCTCGATCACCTAAGGCGACCATTGTGGAGAAATTGTGGAGAAAGTCCATAACATGGTATTGAATAACAAACAGCCGAAATTAGACGAGATAGCAGACATGATAGAACCTTCCAAAGGAATGTATGTATGTCGCATTCTGAGTGAAAATTAGAACCTGAAAAAACTGCAACCAAGGTGGCTATAGGTAGTTTGTCCACAGTAGAGGGAAAACAGCGTCAATTATTCGATGGAAAAATTTGGGAAAATGTCAATAAAGTCGAGTTTCTACGCCGATTTTATCTCAACTTCAATTCTCAAGGGAAAGAACATTTAGGACAAGAGAGTAAAAAGGAAGAATTGTCTTCAAACAAAGCATCGCACAAGTTCATCCGGTGAATAGGTTATGCTATCAGTTTTTTGGCATGTGCGTAGACTACTTTTCATCTTTAGTTTATCTACAAAAAGAAAAAACGACTAACGCGAGTATTATGCGAATTCATTGTAACGCTTCTTTTCATTTTTCTTTGTGATCAGCCACTAAGAGGATGTACGCTATGCGAGCGGTCACGCTTGTGATCAGGAAGGTTTATAGGAAGAGAGGGGTGAAGAATGAGGATAGTGTTTATGAATAGTGTTTGACTTAGAAATGGACACATCAGTGAAAAGACGACCAAGGTTGGTTCTAAAGGTGGGCGTGGTACGTTTAAAAAACGACGAGTCGCGGTAGTATATTGTTCGGTATACAAATAACTCCAGGAGGAGTGGATGACAAGGTTCAGAAAGTCATGCAGTCCTGTTAAAGGATTTAATTGGTGGACATATCTCTTCTATCTCTTTTTTATGCAGTCGAGAGCTTTGAAGCTCAAAGTTTGAAGCGTCCCGTCCACCTATGCGAGGAGATGAATCGTGGAATTTGAAAAGATTGAAATCTATTAATGAACCTTTGGCAGCATACGCTTTGGAAAGGGATACCTTAGTGCTCTCTCTACTTTAATTTTATTATTTAAAAAAAATTGCATAATTAATTAATTCTTAGCAACCGCAATGGTAGAATTCTAGTTAACATAATATCTCCAACTGTGATACTATTTTTATTTAGATACACTGACATGGATGCTGCATCCGCCAGTACTTATCAGGCCTGCCAAAATATTTGTTCACCATATACGTCTGCTATAAGCAGCGAACGTGATGATCTTAATGCCAAAGATGATGACATGACCTTTTGTATGTCCAACTATGCTAAGGAAGCATTAAAAATGATGTTCATGATGCGTTCACATAATATGCTTACCGATGTAATACTTGAAGTTAAACATGAACTATTTCCCGCCCATAAAGTTGTCCTCTCAGCAGCCTCACCATACTTTAAAGCAATGTTCACGGGAGGTCTAAAGGAGTCGGAGATGTCACGTATAAAATTACAAGGGGTTAGTATTACACATTTTCATATTAATATAAAATTTAATTTTAATTTACAATTAATTTCATACATAATTCTGTCATTTAAAAGTAGTTGATGTTTCTGGTATTTGTAATTTTTAACTGCAGGTATGTCCCACTGCCATGGGCCGTATTATATATTTCATGTATACGGGTCATATACGAGTAACCGAAGTTACAGTCTGTCAATTATTACCGGCCGCGACAATGTTCCAAGTTCCAAATGTGATAGACGCATGTTGCGCTTTCCTGGAAAGGCAATTAGATCCCACAAATGCTATTGGAATAGCAAACTTTGCCGAACAACACGGATGCATTGAATTGCATAGAAAGGCGAATCATTTCATTGAACGTCACTTCACTCAGGTAAGTGCGATGCAATGCGCAGTCTATTTAATCTTCATTTTAACAGTTAATGTTTTAAACTCAAACGTTTTATAGGTGTGTCAGGAGGAGGAATTCTTACAATTATCAGCGTATCAATTAATAGCTTTAATACGTCGCGACGAACTTAATGTGCAGGGTGAACGGGAAGTATACAATGCCGTCTTAAAATGGGTTAAATACGATGAGGAAAATCGTTATCCCAAAATGGAGCACATACTCTTCTCGGTGCGTTGTCAATTTCTGACTCCGACATTTCTCCGCGAACAAATGAAAAACTGTGATGTGTTGAGAAAAGTGCCGGCCTGCCGTGAATATTTAGCGAAAATATTCAAAGATCTAACGCTGCATAAAAGGCCGATCGTAAAAGAACGTAATCCGAACACAACACGTATGATATTTGTGGCAGGAGGTTTCTATCGCCAATCCTTGGATATACTGGAAGCATATAACGTAGATGACAAGACGTGGACGTCTTTACCAAATTTGCGCATTCCACGCTCAGGCTTAGGAGCTGCTTTTCTTAAGGGCGTATTCTATGCTGTGGGCGGCCGGAATAATTCCCTGGGAACTACTTACGATTCGGATTGGGTTGATCGTTATAACGCATTGACCGAACAATGGAGACCGTGTGCACCGATGTCCGTGCCACGACATCGTGTCGGTGTGGCGGTAATGGACGAATTAATGTATGCTGTTGGTGGTTCGGCCGGCTCGGAATATCACAATACTGTAGAATAGTAAGAAGTCACTCCCAGTAGGAAAAAAAAAAAAAAAAAATTAATTATTTTCTTTTTTCTAGTTTTGATCCGGAAATTGATCGTTGGTTTTTAGTGCAACCGATGCAAGCCAAGCGTCTCGGTGTAGGTGTAGTGGTTGTAAATCGCTTACTCTATGCAATCGGAGGTTTCGATGGGATTGAACGTTTAGCATCCGTAGAATGTTATCATCCGGAAAACAACGAATGGAATTTCGTCCCGTCCATGTCTTGCGGCCGCAGTGGTGCAGGCGTGGCAGCTATTCATCAATATATTTATGTTGTTGGCGGCTTCGATGGTTCACGACAATTATCTTTAGTGGAACGTTATGATACAGAGAATCAAGTATGGGATCAAGTGGCACCAATTAAAATAGCACGTAGTGCTTTATCTTTAACTTCGTTGGATGGTAAACTTTATGCGATAGGTGGATTTGATGGCACCAATTTCTTGACCATTGTCGAAGTGTATAATCCAAAAACCAATCTCTGGGAGGAAGGCACACCCCTTAGCTCAGGGCGATCAGGTCATGCGTCAGCGGTAATTTATCAACCATCTTGTGTTGCAAGTTTTATGGATTGCTTTGAAAAAGAGAATTCGAATCGAGAAAATAATTTCGACAATTTCCCCGCGAACGATAATAGCACAAATAATTCGCCCAATGAGAGCAGCAATCGAACTGGCGAAGCCAATGGCAATTCTCAAGGGCAATTTCATTCATCATCGTATAATAGTGCAGGATGTAGAAATTGCAAAATAACTAACCAAAGCCCCGAAAATGATGTAAATAATATTGAAGAAGACTTAAAAATGCATTTTAAAAGGCGACATAAATGTTGCGTTTTAAAATTTTTAAAAACGTATTCGCAAAATGAGAAATTCAAAAAATTATCGGATCATACATTATTCGCATCATTTACTTTAAATGATTTAATGCTTTATTTGGATAAACAAGTTTGTCCGTTTTTGAAAAGGTCAAAAGTAAAATGTTTCTTAAAAATGTTTAATGAGGATCATGGAAAAAAACCGATAAAAAATCTAAAATATTACGATACTTAGCTTCAATAAGATAGAGAAGAGATAAGAAATATTTTGTTAATGTTTTCTATTTTTAATTGTATAGCCGATGATATTCCCCGAAGTATTTACATAATTTAATAGTCATTATCATTATTAATAATTATAGTTCTTGTAGCTTAGACTTAGTCTACTACTAGGCTTAGAGTAGACTTATCAATAAGAAGATGATTGTGACCGCTTTACAGAAAGCACTTAGTGTTTTTTTTTAAGATTTTCATTCCATAAACGTATTTGTTTGACTTTCCCCCACTCCCCCAATAACATAACACTCCATATTCCTTTCCCAAGTCACTACTACTACTGTCCACCATATGTCGTTTAAGAAATTTCCTATTGTTTTTTAATTTTTTCTGCAATATGCAGGAAACATAACCTAACAATTCTTTAATCTTAACGACAATAGTAGTTTCACTAAGAAAATTGCTAAACATATAAGTGACTTATGTAAGTTAAAAGAATAATTTATGCTTAAGAAAGAAGAAGAAAAAGTTTTTTATATCCAATAAAAACTAATGCATATGTAAGAAAATAAATTCTCTGCAAGCTGGCTTTTACGAATAAAGTAAGAGAAAGAGAGAGAAGTAGAATACGATTCAATTTTTTTTTTTTTTTTGGTGTAAGGGCCGATAAACTACCGCTTACTCGAGTGATTTTGATACATACTTTTTTGTTAAAAGTAGTGCATGAACTAAGGTGATGATGGGAAGCGACTCGTTCCAATACTGCACACAATAAGAGATCTAGATCTATATTTGATTAGTGTCTTCTTCTTCGCGTACGGACAAGATATATAATTTTAATTTTCAAGTAGCGAGGTTTCGGTGAAGATGGTATGGATTCTTCTTGGATTTTACAGCTATATCTTAAATATAAAAAATTGCTCTGTCTTTATACTCTACACCACTAAGGGTGGTACGCTTATCTTAAGAGCAAAAGTAACAGACTTCAGCTGTCGGATATATGGTCACCTCGTAAGTTTAAAACATTTTTAGTAACTTTCCTTGTTATTGGCTCTACTCGCAAGAGAGTTCCTAAAATAGAAGGACGGCTCCCGTCCGTCCCACTATAGCCAAACGTTCGAACGCTTCGGTCTTAAACGTGAAGTTATGTAAAGCTTGCCAGCTGATAGAGGGAGTCAAAAACGTCATCATGCGTTGCTTTAGGGATCTTAGTACAAAGGTATGCAATAATTTTCGAAATCATATAGAATAAGTTTTCCTCAGGCAACCATAATGTAGTGTATTAATAAATTTCAGTCGATTTGTGGACACGTTCGTTCCATCTCCTCATAAAATAGAAACGTAGGAGTTGGCCTAATAGTTAATGTCCACAAATCAAATTTGGGAAGGACTTATACCCAAAAAAAAAGAAGAATTACGAAACTAACGTATATTCGTTAAATTTTTGCAAAGTGCAGCCGGTAATGTTCTAAAATGTTCACACTTAAAAGCTCAAAACAAGAAACTTGCGCTGCCTAACGAACTATCGCTAGAAATATTCTATCCATCTAAAGTAACTAACAATCTAAAGTCTGTAAGACTTTATGTAGATATGCGCTGGATGTTTTAATTTTTACCGAGACGATAAGTTATAGAGTTATGAAGGCCGACCATGAATCAGTTATCTGATTTGATTATTCTTAAGTTTTTTGTATAATTTTTCTAAATGAATGAATTATTTGTTAATATTAAAATATTTTGCTTACCTTACCTTACCGGCTGTTTATCGCTGTAAAGAAACAAATAATAATAACGATTGATTAGAAAATATAGAAAATATATATAGAAAATATAGAAAATATTATAATAGTATATAGTTAGTAATTTAAAAAATAATAGTTCGCAAAATGTACAGATAATAGAACATTCATTCTCTTTATTTATTCTATTGACTTATTCAACACACAAAAAGAAAAAAGAGAAAATAATTGCTAGCTCTTTTCACAGCTAACACAGAGAGTTGAAAGCAAATGGAATGAAGAGAACAAAATTTTTATTTACACAATAATATTTAACCTTAAACTTAGAATAATATTTTTTTTTTTTTCTTTTTTAACTTGAAAATTCCAATTTTTTACGTACGAAGACCGATGGTGATGCCATTTAAAGATTGATTGATAAAGATTTCCAAAACTGTTTCTTCCTTATGTATAACTTTTTAAAAGCAATTATTTGAAATTTTTTTATTATAATTATTTATTTTTAAAATATTTGAATTTCATTTATTACAATTGCCTACAAACTATTCGTAATTGGAAAAAGCATTTCCTCGTCATTAAATCTTTTAAAACTGCTTTAAATCCAATATTTCGTCACTTCAATTCTAACAAGAATTTCTTCCTGTTTAGCTAAGTATATCTAAAAATATATTTTTTTGTTGTATTTTCCCAAAAAACTACATGTGGCTATCTTTCTAATGTTCCGGGAAACATTCAACGAACTTAATCTTTCGACAATTCCAGTTAAAATAACCTGACACAATGTTAGTGAAATCTTTTTGAGTTTAATTTCCGGTTGCTGTCAGAGTTCTCATCGAACGAAAGAAAAGCAAATATCGAAACCAAAAATGAGCGGAATTTTTAATTTTTAAAAAATAAGAGATCTACTGTAGCTAGCGAAGAGATAAGTTAAATAAGAGAATGAATAGAGCAAAATGTGTTCACACATACAGTGATGTTCAACGCAAATCTCAGGAAAAGAAACACACATTCTCACCTAATGCATTTGGTAGCAAAAGCCAATTTTTACACAAACAGTGTCACGTCTACGAACACCAACAACGGCGTCATTTCAACGAAATATTTTGCCCGACAGGTGTTTTTACTTGTAATACAATTTTACTACATGGAGCGTAAGGTATTCAAATTAAGAGTGCATCCAGGCATGTCCGTCTGTTCGTATATCCACCTGTCTGCTCGCCCAACTGTGTGGTATGTATTTGTCACAAATGTTACAAGATGCAACCAAATGCAGGATATCTATAAAGCCAGTTAGGGTTAGAGGTAAAAAATTTTGAAATTGAAATTTTTTTTTGTTTTTTGATTATTTTTTTTTTTAATGTACAAAATTTTTTTGATTTAAAAACAATCCGCCTGAGTGGCCGAGTAGGCAAGAGTCTCGACTAGCCCCTTAAAACAAAAAAAAGTATTACACCAAGAATGAGCTCTAATACACCAAGAATCAGCCTCATTCATATTTTACTTCCAAAAAAAAAAACGAATACACCAAGAATCAGCCTCATTCAAGCAGGCAAACGACTACTAATTAACTGTACTATTAATGTTATTGAATTGTTTGTTTACATAGTATGTGTAATATTCGCGCGATATAAACGCGAAAATCTATTTGATTTTGCTTTACAAACGCTTCATAGAACGCACCGTCACATCACGAGACCTTTAACAGAATTTTTTGTTCATATAAAAACTGAAAATGAACGGCTGCTAATTAACAGCGTTACTAATGTTATTGAGAACAGATAGACGAAAAGTTCTTGCGATTTCATTGGCTTGAATATTGAAGAAAATATTGCGGCATTTTATCATTTAAATGTCTCTGCTAAAACATAGACTTATACGGGTGGATGAGAGAATTCGCAGAAAAGAAAAAAATACATATCCGCAGCCGAAACTTATCGTTAGCTGTCAGTTTATTTAGATTAAAGGCGTTTTACGCCGCCTTACTAAACAGCTGAATATGAAAGCGAAAGTTGACTTGCAGATAATGACTTTCTTTTTTTTTACTCAGTTTAGTGAGCCACTTGTTGTTGATTCGTTATATATTGTTACAAGAAGAAGAAGTATTGCACTTCGGACATATAAGCCACAAATTTATTGCCTTAGTCCAACTTTACTCAACAACCCAAAAAAAAAAAAAAAAAAAAAAAGAAGAAGAAGAAGAAGAAAAAAGAGAATTATTGAAACATCGCTACGTTTCGTTTTGTTACTTTCATGTCGACAACTTGGAATGCGTTGCCCACCCCGACTTAGCGGCCAACAGCTGATGGATATTCATTTTGGCAATAACATGGTATGCATTTTTCTTTAGTAAATCATATGCCACTAGTAGGAGCATTGACGCGAAATTTTTTTCAAGTATTTTTTTTTTTTTTAAAAAAGTAAAGACAATTTTTATATAAAGAAATGACAGGTAAAACAGCGAGCACAAAGTCATGGGATAGTGATCCTAAAAATTGGAGTAAGCCCGTCAAACCTTTAGAGGAAAAATGGAAATTGGTGCCGGCTTTTTTGCAAATAAAAGGTTTAGTTAAACAACACATCGATTCGTTTAATCATTTTGTGAATGTTGATATAAAAAAGATCGTGCAAGCGAATAAAACGGTGATTAGCGATGCAGATCCAATATTTTATCTCAAATATTTGGACGTTCGAGTGGGTACACCGGATATAGAAGATGGTTATAATATAACAAAGCCAACAACACCACATGAATGCAGATTGAGAGACACCACATATTCGGCCCCCATAACTGTCGACATAGAGTACACTCGAGGAACACAACGTGTTGTTAGAAACAATTTATTGATTGGACGTATGCCTGTAATGTTGAGATCTTCAAATTGTGTGTTAACCGACAAATCGGAATTTGAATTAGCGAAATTAAATGAGTGCCCATTGGATCCTGGCGGTTATTTCGTTGTCAGAGGTCAAGAGAAAGTTATCCTAATACAAGAGCAATTATCTTGGAATAAAATGATTACAGAAGAATTTGGTGGCACAGTTCAATGTCAAGTCACTTCGTCAACTCATGAAAAGAAATCCCGTACTGTGGTATTAAGCAAACATAACAAATATTACTTAAAACACAATTCTATGGTGGACGATATACCGATAGTTGTGATATTCAAAGCAATGGGTGTTATCTCCGATATGGAAATTATGTCGTTGGTTGGTGCGAGTATAGAAACACAAAATCGTTTTGCTCCCTCTCTTTTGGAAGCGTGCGGTTTAAATATTTTCACTCAGCAAAGAGCTTTAGATTACATGGGTTCCAAATTAGTAGTGAAACGTTTTCAGACAGCGGTTGTTAAAACTCCGGCAGATGAAGCTCGTGAACTTCTTGCTACCACAATTCTGGCTCACGTGCCGGTCGAAAATTTCAATTTTCAAATCAAGTCCATATATTTATGCCTTATGATACGTCGTGTAATGGCCGCAGAATTGGATAGCACTGCTTTCGACGATCGAGATTATTATGGCAATAAGCGTTTGGAACTGGCTGGCTCTTTGATTTCGCTGATGTTTGAAGATCTCTTCAAACGCATGAATTGGGAATTGAAGACAATCGCTGACAAAAATATTCCGAAAGTCAAGGCTGCTCAATTCGATGTGGTTAAGCATATTCGTGCCGCTCAGATTACTGTAGGCCTGGAGTCAGCGATATCCTCTGGTAATTGGACTATAAAACGCTTCAAAATGGAAAGGGCAGGTGTCACGCAAGTACTGTCTCGTCTCAGTTATATTTCAGCTTTAGGCATGATGACGCGTGTAAATTCGCAATTTGAGAAAACGCGTAAAGTATCTGGACCGCGATCTTTACAGCCCAGTCAATGGGGCATGCTCTGTCCCTCAGATACGCCGGAGGGGGAAGCTTGCGGTTTAGTCAAAAACTTAGCGTTAATGACTCACATCACTACCGAGGTGGAGGAAGGGCCTGTGGTAAGATTGGCTTTTCATGCTGGAGCGGAAGATATACGCTTGGTGGGCGGGGACGCCATTAACAATCCAGAAGTATTTCTTGTTTTTATAAATGGAAACATTCTTGGCGTGACTAGAAATTATAAACGACTTATGGCGGATTTTCGTAGGATGCGTCGAACGAATCATTTGGGACCTTTCGTATCGATACACACATCTCACATGCAACGCTGCGTTTACATACATACAGACGGAGGGCGATTATGTCGTCCTTATATTATTGTTAAGAATGGTAAACCGGCGGTTAAGCAGAAGCATATCGATGAACTTAATCGCGGTATACGCAAATTTGAAGACTTCCTTGACGACGGTTTAGTTGAGTATCTCGATGTAAATGAAGAGAATGATTCGTACATTGCCTGGAACGAAGCGGATATTGATCCGGATAATACCACGCATTTAGAAATTGAACCATTTACAATATTAGGTGTGTGCGCTGGTTTAGTTCCCTATCCCCATCACAATCAGAGTCCACGAAACACCTATCAATGTGCTATGGGTAAACAGGTAAATCGATCCGATCCAATTATTTGACCTTCATTTTAACTAATATTTATTATGAACAGGCTATGGGAGTAATCGGTTACAATCAAAAAAATCGCATCGACACATTAATGTATAATCTGGTGTATCCTCAAACACCAATGGTTAGATCGAAAACAATTGAGTTGACAGGTTTCGATAGACTTCCTGCTGGACAAAATGCTACCGTTGCTGTTATGAGTTACTCCGGTTACGATATCGAGGATGCGGTTATATTAAATAAAGCGGCAATAGATCGCGGCTATGGTCGCTGTTTAATATATAAAAACTCGAAATGTACTGTAAAACGTTACGCAAATCAAACGTACGATCGCATAATGGGACCGGTCAAGGATGCTCTAACTAATAAAGTTATTTTCAAGCATGACGCCTTAGATACTGATGGCATTGTGGCTCCTGGTGAGATGATCGTTAATAAGCAAGTGCTAATTAATAAAGAAATGCCTGCTGTGACCTCAATTAATCCTATCGAACAGACAGGGCAATCGTCGCAGGTAAAAATTAAATTATAAGTAAACCTATAAATTTAATTAGATTTAATTAAAATCGTTGTATATGTTCATAAATCTTTTCAGATCAATTATACAGCGGTGCCTATCACATATAAAGGCACGGAACCCAGTTACGTAGAAAAAGTTATGGTTTCCGCTAACGGTGAAGAAGATTTTCTAATTAAGATTTTATTGCGACAAACGCGTCGCCCTGAAATTGGTGATAAATTCAGCTCGCGGCATGGCCAAAAAGGTGTCACGGGTCTTATTGTGGATCAGGAAGATTTACCCTTCAATGATTTTGGTATTTCTCCCGATATGATTATGAATCCTCATGGTTTTCCATCTCGTATGACGGTCGGTAAAACGTTAGAACTACTGGGTGGCAAAGCAGGACTTTTGGAAGGTAAATTCCATTACGGTACAGCGTTTGGCGGATCGAAATGTAAAGATATTCAAGAAGAGCTCTTCAAACATGGCTTCAATTACGTGGGTAAAGATTATTTCTATTCCGGTATTACCGGTGAAAGTCTGGAGGCCTATATATACTCAGGTCCAGTGTATTATCAAAAATTAAAGCATATGGTGCAAGATAAAATGCATGCACGCGCTAGAGGCCCGAAAGCGGTGCTCACACGTCAGCCTACGCAAGGCCGTAGTCGAGAAGGCGGTTTACGTTTAGGTGAAATGGAACGAGATTGCTTAATATCGTATGGTGCCAGTATGTTAATAATGGAACGACTAATGATATCATCCGATGCATTTGACGTTGACGTTTGCAAGACTTGCGGTCGTTTAGCATATTGCTCCTGGTGTCATTTTTGTCAATCGTCAGCGAACGTTTCAAAGATTTCAATGCCCTACGCTTGCAAATTACTTTTTCAAGAGCTAACCAGCATGAATGTAGTGCCAAAACTGAGATTACAAAATTACTAATTGAATTTAAGTAAAACGTTAAAAAATACTTTTGTTTTTTTTACTTTTTCCCAGCTTGGACAACTTTTCTCTCCTATTTACTCTGAACGTTCTGTCAGTTACTTAGTTCAAATAAGTTTTTCAATCAATGCAATATATCTTCGATTAAGCCTAATTTCTGCTTTGGTTTACTATTACAACCTAGAGGGCTCAATATTTCATGTATTTTTTAGTTTTTCTAAATAAGCCAAATACGACATATGTACAATAATTTCGCTGAATTCATTTCCGATTGTTAACCATCCGATAATCAAGATTCAACCCATTCGTCCTTCTTTCTACTTACAAGAGACATGTAGAACCTTTCTATAAAACATATATATATACTAAGATGATTCTAAACTTCTCAAAAGATCAAGATTCAAACCATTCGTCCTTCGAAAGAAGGTAAGTAGAAATACTTACAAGAGACATGTAGAACCTTTCTATAAAAAATATATATATACTAAGATGATTCTAAACTTCTCAAAAGATTATTAGAAATATATTAAATATCTTATGGAAACTTTGAGTCGATTATTATTATTATGTAAAAAGTAAGCAAACGCGGCTGAAGTTTCCGATGATAAGCAACAAATGTTAAGAGAGAATTCTTCCTCAAAGGTAATGGTGGCGTGATGGCTGCACATGGCCGCTTCAGAAAGTAATAGCGCACTAACCGTTGCATTTGCAACTTTGAAAATGGAAGAAAATTATGAAAAAGTTAATAAAATGAACGCTCAACTTTTCCCTTTAACTAACTCAAGTTTTACAAATCTTTTTTTTTTTCTTTTTTTGATTGTTGGATGGAGGTGGACCCATTTTACAAATCAAATCAAGTAACCGTTCCTTGTTTTTTTTTTGAAGAATTAGCTTTATTACCTATTCTCTTGTATCTAAAGAGTTTTAATGTTCCTAACCAAATGAGAGAGAGAGAGAGAGAGAGAGAGAGAGAGAGAGAGAGAGACAGTAGGATAGCTAGCTACTAAACATTGTTTTGAAAGTCGCTTCATCTTACAATGCAATGATACCGAATTTTGCGGGCTGAACCCTTTGATGAATCTAATATAAATCCTTTTTTCCTTTTGTGTCGATATTTTTAAAAAAGTGTTTAAATTTTTCATTTCGCATGTATGTCTAATACACATAACGGGTGGCTTGTCCATTCCGCCACTAACGTAATCGACTCGAAAATTTAGTTTATATAAATAAATAGTTTGTGGATGTTGTTGTGCGCATCAATTGCGAATCAAGGTAGGATGAGAAGGAGGTAAACGAGCGCAAATAAATTTGGCAAAAAATCTTCACTTTCACTGAGTAAGCACATGCAGGATTAGGCAAATTAAATATAGTTTTTGTACACTCAGTAATGTAAGAATTCCATCTATGTAAAGCAACTGGAAATTTAAAGTATGTAACATTTAACATAACAATTATAATGCATTACGTTTTCGTTCTTGCGTAACCGGAATGTTACAAGCTATCGACAAAATTGCATTTATTGCAAAAGACAAGCAGCATGTCCATCATGAGTACATCATAGTTATAGGTTTTGGAGAAGAAAAAAGTAAATCCATTTATCCTAAACAGAAGCAAATACAAGCTTCTTTAATATTTTTTGAGAGACAAATAATTTAAATAAAGAACTACTAACAGCATTAATATATAAAATACATTCTAAACTAATTGCCCATTAAGATATAGAGAAAAAATATAATATTTATATATATATATATATATAT
>KK503207.1:3428-19596 GCA_000688735.1 Glossina austeni | reverse complement strand
CTATTTATTACTCAACGATTTTTGTTGACGATTGTTATTTTCCCACACAACGACTTTTTCGAAGTAAAACTACATACCGGGAAGGACCGGAAAAGCGGTCTCATCCAATGCCTTTTCAAGAGATTTCTTCCCAAGTCAAAATACGACGGCGCACCATATATCGTTAAAAATTTCTTAAAAGTGACATGGTCAGACAAAAAAGGGACAGACAAACAATTTGTATATTAAAAGGATTTTGAAAGTGATTCTGAATTGATCGGTACACTAAAAGGTTGCTTTATTTTAAATCCTTTCGTCGTATACATGACATGAATGATCTCATCTTATGTATATGAAATCGTATGCTCGGCCCCTAAGACTTGCTCTGTTGACAAACATATGTGGTCTTCTATGAGCGTTTGCAGCGGAAGAAATCAGTAAATTAAAAGAAATAAAAAAATTCCATATTTTTTTACTCATCACAGTTATCCCAACTAAGATACAGAACTACATTTTCATACCCTATAATATGAAGTGGGCGAGTGCGATTTTTTTTATTTTCAAAATAAAAGTTTTTGACATACAGCCACGTGGGCTTATCCCTATAACATGAAGTGGGCGAGTGCGATTTTTTTTATTTTCAAAAAAAAAGTTTTTGACCTACAGACACGTGGGCTTATCCGTATCCTATCATAGACGTCTCCTTTCAAAAGTTTATGGCACTTCCAAATTCTTTAGCAAATTTGTTGCGATGTATTCGTTTTTGCAAACGGTAGAATGTTTATCACACATACTACATAGTTAGGGGGAGGGACCACTTGACCAGTGGAATTGACCAGCTTTTTAAGTGCATTTCAAATTTGAAACTGCTCAAGAATTTATATTCATTATGGGATTTTTTAAGCTTGGTTGCGCGTTATTAAGGTATTTGAACAAAAATTTAGTTTTGATGCCTTATAATATTGGATAGGAGTGATCAATATTTTTTTACAAATATTGCATCGTCGCCCATAGACTATACGTTCAAATTATTGTATATTTATCTGCTGTAGCTTATGAGTAAATAGCAAAAAAACCAATTTTTTGTTTTTTTTGGAAAAGCAGTTCTTACTTTACGTGATATTGTGAGCGTTCTCCGACAGATTTGGACCGTTTGTAATACTAAGTTGCGTGCAAGAACTTCCAATATTTGTGCCAAATTTCATTTTTCATTCATTCATTCATTGCATTTTTGCGGCCATTATAACGTTTACACGAGACACTGCACAGACGAACAGACAGATAGATGAACATGCTTAAATCGATCCAGAATTTGTTAGTGATCAAAAATATATATATTTTGCCTCTTGGGTCTCTGAAGTTTCCTTCTGGGTGTAGCAAACGGTGATGGGTATAAAATACATCAGAAAGCGATCTTTGGAAATGATAGAACCTACTTCAAGTTAGCCCTAATCCAAAGCGCATACAAGGCATGTGCGTATGCATTTTAGAATCGACATAAAAAAGGGTATGAGTACCACAAGTGCTATGAGTGCAAAGAAATGCCTTAGTTGGGTTTCATTTCTAAATTATTAACGGAAGTTTCGAAAATGGCCTACACCTTAAGCACACTAAAGTAACACTGAAATGTTTCATTTTCAGTTATAAGCCCATAAGAAAATTTACATACAACGTATAGTAAGTAGGCGATAAGCTAATGGAGAAAAAATGCACATATGCATAGTTTTATATTAAGTTATGAAGTACATTCCATGCATACATTGAATGCATTGAATGGGTAACTATATCTTATCTATAGCGTCTCTGGTTAATTGAGGTTCGTGTTGAGTTTAGTTTTGTGAATATTGCCTATATATCTATATATCTTTATATGTAAAAATTAATGACTAATGTGTATTAGTGGCTAGCATATGATGTTAGAAATTTAAATTAATTCATTGGATGGACCATTACAAGCTTTTCTGCTATCTAGGAACAAAGAAAGATTGCGTCGGGAAAACTAGGATCAAAGCATTTGCAAAAATCCGATCCTTAAAAATTCTACTCCTCCGATATGCTCTTGCAGACAATATGTTACAACTAAACATATACTTTGTGAATTCGAATTTTTCTCTAATAGTCGAGGATTAGTTTTCGAAGCATCTAAGCCTACGGATATCTTGAAAATACCTTTAGAACCGAAAATCAAAAAAATATTCAACTTTCCTAAACCTGTTAAACTAATCATCTAACAGACTTAAAAAAAAAAAAGAAGAGAGGCTGATAGTCTTAGTTGCTCGTACTCATCCTACTTTTAGTCATAGAATGCATTCTTTTGATTTAAATAAATTCTAGCTCTTCTAGGAATTGTGTAATTGGAATAAATAAAAAAAAAAACAAACTAAGTCAACTACATTAACCAGCGGACGAGATATTAATCCTTTTAATATGTTTAAATGGCGAGATTACTGTAAATTTATCAGCATTTTTTTTTTTATTGTCGTAAAAAATGTCTTAACTCTTCTAGAATATGAGAAAAGAAATTTATCTGTTGAAGGAAAGTTTTTTCCTTAGAATTTGGAGCTCTTGCTTCAACGCTCCGATAAGAGTCGCTTTGCGAAATGTATTCACGCTGAGAATTTACAGCCGAATGTCTTATTTGTTGGTTTCGATCTCTTTGGAAAGTGTTTATGTTCGTTTAAAGGCTTTTTCAAACAAAAAATGCTTCAGCGTAACTTCACTAACGATTATGAATTTCGCTAATGAATTTTATGATTTTTGTCGTTTTCTCTTTCATTTCGCAACACTTAAAGTAGACAAGTAAGTGCGATTCCATTTTCGATAGATGGATGCGCGAAAAGCGGTACTTTCAAGCACAAAATTGTCGAACAAACACAATAAGGAAAAATATTTGAAAATGGAAGAGCAATTTTAAGTTCAATTTTCGGTTATTTTTAAGTTTAAAAGCTATGTGCAGCATGATATAAAAATTAGACAGAGCTTAGAAGTAAAGGCTTCCCTTTACAATTTAAAAATTAATAAATTATTATTAACATTTTATTTGACGTAACAGTGAGATTGAGGAGAAAGTAAAAAAAAAACCTTATCAATCAAAAGGAGAACAGAAGAACAAAGAAAAATAAACAAAGGGAAAAAGAAATATTTGCGATAATTGTAGAGTACTGTGACTCTTGACATTTTGCTCTAAAATTAACACTTAACCATAACATTTTGGCATAACCGAGTTGGAAACTAGAAATTAAGCGTAGATTAAGTGTAGAAAGACGCCAAGACGGACAGATTGTTGATCATTTGCCCAATTTGCACTTTCATTAATAGGACAGTAAGCACTAGAGGACCAAAGCGGAGCAACGTGAAAAGTGAAGGAATGAAATATAGTTTTGATAACTAATTTTTTGCTGTTATGTCTTGGCTTGCATTTCTATTAATCAATGAATAAAAAATTTTGGTAACACTGTTAGCTTTATGCGGTCAGTTAAAATCAATATTGGCGTTCAACATTACATTTAAATATTTGACCTCACTCGGGACCAAGGAATGCCATTACCATCACTCGTCACGGTATGTTGGAGAGTGAAACAAGGTTTGCTTTTGCGAGTGAGAAAAAAACGCTTAAGTTTTCTGCCCATTAAGGAAAATCTTCTACTTTTACACAGGTGTTTAAGCAAACCCTGCTTGTAAGTTGGCCGTGACGTCTGCAGCGAGAATTCTGAAACTGACAGTTTTATGGTCCTTCAATTACACTCTAATTGTAAAAAAGTAATAAAAAACGTATTACAGCAGAAAATATGTCTGTAAGAGATTCGAAATTTTTTAAACTCTTTACTCTCGACAAAGCCACTGCTAATCTTTTCATTCTTTACGCTCGAGTTTTCAATAAACTCTTTAAAATAAAGTTTTATAAGAGAACACATAAGTGTTTTTCGAACCATTTTTATTACTAATAAAAAAAAACCCCAATGCTTTCATTCAAACACTGGCCGATAAAATAAAAATTAACATCTTCCAGCGGCCCTACGTAGTCCCCCAGCTATAAGCATTAAATAATTTATTTTAGATTCGAATTTGCTCCTTAAAATAGGTCTGCCGAAGAGTCCCTTAACTTAAATGTACCTGACGCTAATACTTTGATCAGAGACCGTGATTAGTGAAAACGATAACGGTAATGAATTATATTCGACTTGACTCGACTTTTGAATATCCATCACCCTTCATTTACGACGATGTGGTAAAATAAAATTGGTATTCCAAGCCATTATTAGTAGATCAGTATTAAGGGATTTTAGGTAAATTATTAACGGACTTAATTAAGAAAAAAATTATTTTTTTATACTATTATTTAGTGACATGTGTATACACATTTTTTATATAAAGGATCGTAAGCCTTAAATAAATAAAAGTCTAATCATTTTGTTGCCATGTACTGCAGGCAAAATCTTTTGCATTTTATTCGGAAAGTGAAGCATTCATGCAGGAACATGTGGAGAAACTTAAAGCTCCGTTTAAAATTTTAAGGCCACCGAAAAGAGAGTAGCGACGGTATTGAGAAAAACATTATCCTGAAGCATAGAAATTTGGCTTAGAAATACAACAACATATTTGCGTTTTGAAACTATGTCTACAATAACAGATGAAAACTTGAAAAAAAAAAAAAAAATAATTTCTTATAAGTAAAGAAGAAAAGAAAGCTTAACATTATTATTGTACGAAGACAAGAATGACATCTAAACTAATGCTCGATGAAAAGAGGAAAAGGAAATTGTGCCGCCATTATCACTATGGCAGCAAAAATAACTGAAGCAAAATATTGTAAGTAATCCATGCCCATATCAAAGCTGCAACTTTGCTGCAATGGTAAGAAAAACGCAAACGAGTTGCTTATACCGGATAATCACATCGTGGCAAAAGAAAACGGAAAACTACGCAACAAACAAATGTACGATATAAGAACGTAAGGAACTATTGACAATAAATTACCTAAAGGAAGTAAGTTTGAATAGCAGCAATAGTATTAGTGACGCAAATTCAAGTTTGCTTTTATGCAATTTTGTTTTGAAAAAAAGTTTGCAAATAAATTCGCCTAAAAAATGTCTATCGTCATCGTCTAGATTTTTATCCCTCCATTGCCTTATATAGGTCAACTGGGAATTTTCTAAACCCTTCTATCCCCATTCAGATCGTTTATAACGTTCGCCATTTAAACAGGGCTTCATGCATAATTTACATACGAATTTTTAATATCAAGCTTTTAGATTTTAGTTTATTCTCTTAAAATGAAAATGTCACATAGCATGTCCATTTCTTAAATGAATGTTACTTAACTACTTGTTTTTAAGATTTTTTCCTTTGTGATGGACTTGACTTTTTTGCTAACAAACTCAATATTTTAAAAAATTTTATGTCAAAAATACATGACATGTCGAATGCATAAAGTATCTAGTTAATAACATTGAAGAGAGGAAAAAGAAATTGAACTGAGTGACTGACATACATGTAATTTCTAAAAAGTTTTAAAGGACAGAAAACAAATTTAATCCAAGAAGATTGTGTAGCAAAAACAATGTATGTTCAACTTACAAAGCATTTCGTATCATCAATTCCTATTCATTCTTACATCATATCAGAGATTTCTTAAACTTTCATTCTCACCAGACTAATCAAATATATCTTAGACCGATCCTAGTTTATAGTTTTTTCTATGTCACTGCTTGTTCAGCATGAAATATCGATTTGCAGAGATTTCTCGGTTTTTGTCCCTCCTTTTATAGATACAGCGGATTTATTAAATGAAATTAAAAACCTTGTCTATAAATTTCCGAATTGGTGTCCAAACGTTCGGTTCAAAAATGGTCCTGATCGGCTTATTAATACGTTCACACAATTAGGTGAGTTAGCATTTATACACTATATCGTGCTCATTGAGATTTTTTTAATATTAAATATAGGCGAAAAAACAGCACAGATTCAAATCGATAAAATATCGCCATATGCCCTACGAATTTTCTTACAAGCGTCCCAAGCGCTATCGTTCTGGTCGAAGGAGTTTCTTTTCCAAATGCAGTCTTCGACCAAACCAAACAACTTCAAATGGTTTTTATGCTCGACGATGATTCAGACACCCGATGTATGTATGTATGGTGCATATATACATATACATACAACATGTATGTAAAATATATATATATATATAGATAGATAAAATATCAAATTATGAATGAACATAGGTATGTCCGTCTGTCCATCTGCGTGTCTATTGATGGTAGGTATTCCTTCGGCCGCAAAAATAAACACATCATCTTTAAATTTGGTACAAACATTGTTAGTTCTTAACCGCAGATTGCTGCCTGAATCGGTGAAAGCACACGCATATAATACTTGATGAACAGGTAACACCACCATTTTCAAAAGGAAAAAAAATTGTTCTTTGTCCGGTACTCGTGAGCTACAATAGATTCCATGCTCAAAGTGTCCAAGTCTGTTATGTGACTGATCCTACAATTTTCTCTCAATGATCAAAATGTCCAGGTTTGTTATGTGACTGATCCTACAATTTTCTCTCACTCAATATTATAAATCTTCAAAATTTAATTTATTTGTTTTTTTTAAATATAAATTTTTAGTATCTACAGACTGCCATCTTTCATATGCCTTGTATTATAATACGGATTTTTAGGCTAAATTGTATCAACATTACCCAAAGTGGGTAAAACCATCACAAACCTTTTTTTTTTACTAAAAAAAAGGGAAAATAGCAGAGACTTCTGCAGAACTCTATATACGAAAATCTCCATTTGTAGTAAAAAAAAAAGTTGCTTTAATAATCGCAGAATGGGAAGCCATCAGGGAAATTTGAAAAGATGGATTTATTCATTGGAGGATTAAAAGAGAATATACGACTTAACTTTAATTACCACAGAAGTGGGATTGAAGTCTTCATTATATCGTCTTTATATATGTGATTTTTTTGTGTCTCTTGTTCGTCCATCTTTCGAAATCAAAGTTTTGTCTAGAAAAAACCCTTTTTGATATTTTTCATTAAAATAAATTCGAATATCAGCTAGAAAAAAAAAATCGTTCACATTTTCCTAATTTATAGCCTTCAATTTATCAAGTCTTTCACTTACAATTCATCTGATTAAGCACGCTATAGTGTCTTTTACTTTTCCCTATTATTAAGGGCCACCCAAACATTAACCTGTTTTCTCAGAGAAAACCATGATCTGGTGGTGGGTTGTTCTGGCAAAAGCTTCTAAATGTGATGTTATTCGCCTTAGAAGGAGTGCTCAGGACCCAATCACATCTAAATGTCGGAGACGACTACAAAATGTAAATGTGCAGATCTAGCATAAATACCCACACAGGATGCTTCCTTAATACTAACCTAAGGTAACGTGAGATAAACCTAGGACTACATTCCTTACATTTAAAGCACAAGCTGGAATTTAAGGTCTTTATCGAAATTTCTGTAATGAATGTTCCACCAGATCGTTGATTAGCTGCCACAAATTTGACAGTAATTTTTCCCCTCCAATTCCAAAGCGTCCTAAATACAATCGAAGTTAGACGATTCAAAAAGATTCGCTAAAGGAAGCTGATTATTATTTTATTTCGAATTCTTGAAGTGCAGCATCATTCTAAGCGTCTCCTATCCTTCCAATACTAAGTAGAATCATTTTCAATTGAAAAAAAAAAAATGTTTTAAAACGTAATTTGAGTTATTGATCATAAAGTACGCTTTCAACTTTTCCACTTTTCAATTATATCCATGCTATGTCTATGAATAGAAAGCCGTAAAGCAGCGAAAACGCAATATTAGCTGAAAATCTTGCGATTAGTGAAAACTATACTGCACCAAATTAATGTTCTCCGCGTCTATATAGCAAATGAACAACAAAAGTCTAAGAGTTTCCTGTGTGAAAAATAACGCAACACACAATGCACTGACAGGCGTGTATGATTGACTACGTGTGCTAACGCAACGATACACGCACTATATATGTTAGCATAAGGAATACGAAAAAAAAAAGTTGAATGAAAAATGCTTTAATAATAGCACTTTCTCGGTTTTCGGATACGCAAGTGTGAAGCTTAAAAGCTTAATAGGTATACAGACGTTGTCAACCGTAGCACAGAGACGAATTGAAGTAGAACAATCCATAACAAAAGATAAGTAGAAAATTACAAAGATGATGAAAAGTTTTTTTGAAGTTTATTCAAAAATTCAAAAACAAGTTGAGCGAACATAGCGCAAGTAGTACATGATATCAATGTTTCATGGCGACGACCCTGAGCAGTCGCTAAGAAAAATGCATAAGTAAGTAAGTCGATCGATAGAAATTCTTATAGTATATCAGATAGAAAGGCTGGCTTTATCGCCGTTATTCATAGGCTTTGGGGAAATTTTTTTTACTCTTTTTCGAAATTATTGAAGTTTTCCTTCCTGCTCCATGGAAAGTTTTGTGGCGAATTTGATTTACTNTAATAATAAAAGCAAAATATTATTCAATTTATATATGAATTTTTATACCCTACCCTACAGCTTGTGGTGGCTTGCGTGGAGGCATGCAACACCCAGAAGGCCTTGAAATAGACACACCTTCTGTTATACCAATCGATTCAGAGTCACTTTCCGGATTAATATGAGCTTGTCCGTCCATCTGTATGTCTGGCTGTCTTATTTCTTGTGCTCAAACGACAGGAGTAGGTTTTGGGTTTTTGAATTTATATATTAATTTTTATATCCTACACAGCTTGTGGTGGCTTGCGTGGTGGCATGCAACACCCAGAAGGCCTTGAAATAGACACACTTTCTGTTACACCAATCGAGTCAGAGTCACTTTCTGGATTAATGTGAGCTTGTCCGTCCATCTATATGTCTGGCTGTCTTATTTCTTGTGCTCAAACGACAGGAGTAAGTTTTAGGTTTTTGAATTTATATAATAATTTTTATACCCTACCCTACAGCTTGTGGTGGCTTGCGTGGTGGCATGCAACACCCAGAAGGCCTTGAAATAGACACATCTTCTGTTACACCAATCGATTCAGAATCACTTCCCGGATTAATGTGAGCTTGTCCGTCCACCTGTATGTCTGGCTGTCTTATTTCTTGTGCTCAAACGACAGGAGTAGGTTTTGGGTTTTTGAATTTATGTATTAATTTTTATACCCTACACAGCTTGTGGTGGCTTGCGTGGTGGCATGCAACACCCAGAAGGCCTTGAAATAGACACACCTTCTGTTATACCAATCGATTCAGAGTCACTTTCTGGATTAATGTGAGCTTGTCCGTCCGTCTTTATGTCTGGCTGTCTTATTTCTTGTGCTCAAACGACAGGAGTAGGTTTTGGGTTTTTGAATTTATATATTAATTTTTATACCCTACCCTACAGCTTGTGGTGGCTTGCGTGGTGGCATGCAACACCCAGAAGGCCTTGAAATAGACACACCTTCCGTTATACCAATCGATTCAGAGTCACTTTCTTGATTAATGTGAGCTTGTCCGTCCGTCTTTATGCCTGGCTGTCTTATTTCTTGTGCTCAACCGACAGGAGTAGGTTTTTTGAGATGTTTTAGCAGAATTTTGTACTCTGACGTGTTTTGGTACAAAGATGAAAGGCATCGAAAATTGTTCTGATCGGACCACTTTCCATATAAGGCCTTATTTCAAAAAGTTTTTAGATAATTAACTTTACCACCAGTGTTGTTACTCGTTTGTTGTTGTTTCATTTTAACCTTTTAAAGTATNGATGAATTATTCTAATCGTTACCTAAATCGATAATACGTCAGTTGTTACAACCCTTTCTTAATAATAAAAGCAAAATATTATTCAATTTATATATTAATTTGTATACCCTACCCTACAGCTTGTGATGGCTTGCGTGGAGGCATGCAACACCCAGAAAGCCTTGAAATAGACACACCTTCTGTTATACCAATCGATTCACAGTCACTTTCCGGATTAATATGAGCTTGTCCTTCCATCTTTATCTCTGACTGTCTTATTTCTTGTGCTCAACCGACAGGAGTAGGTTTTGGGTTTTTGAATTTATATATTAATTTTTATATCCTACACAGCTTGTGGTAGCTTGCGTGGAGGCATGCAACACCCAGAAGGCCTTGAAATAGACACATCTTCTGTTATACCAATTGATTCAGAGTCACCTTCCGGATTAATGTAAGCTTGTCCGTCCATCTGTATGTCTGGCTGTCTTATTTCTTGTGCTCAAACGACAGGAGTAGGTTTTAGGTTTTTGAATTTATGTATTAATTTTTATACCCTACCCTACAGCTTGCGTGGAGGTATGCAACACCCAGAAGGCCTTGAAATAGACACACCTTCTGTTATACCAATCGATTCAGAGTCACTTTCTGGATTAATGTGAGCTTGTCCGTCCATCTGTATGTCTGGCTGTCTTATTTCTTGTGCTCAAACGACAGGAGTAGGTTTTAGGTTTTTGAATTTATATATTAATTTTTATACCCTACCCTACAGCTTGTGGTGGCTTGCGTGGAGGCATGCAACACCCAGAAGGCCTTGAAATAGACACATCTTCTGTTACACCAATCGAGTCAGAGTCACTTTCTGGATTAATGTGAGCTTGTCCGTCCGTCTTTATGTCTGGCTTTCTTATTTATTGCGCTCAACCGGCAGGAGTAGGTTTTTTGAAAAGGTTTAGCGGAATTTTGTACTCTGACGTGTTTTGGCACAAAGATGAAATCGAAAATCGAAAATTGTTCTGATCGGACCACTTCCTCTATAAGGCCTTATTTCAAAAAGTTTTTAGATAATTAACTTTACCACCAGTGTTGTTACTCGTTTGTTGTTGTTTCATTTTAACCTTTTAAANTTTTTTTTTTTTTTGTGTTTGTTTATTTTATTTTACCCTCATAAATTTGCTCCCTAATAGAAGTGAGACCATTAAAGTTATTACAAACAGGGGTAGATTTTATGAACTGAAAGCAATATTTTGTACTTTTATTTAGTACATACATAACCCACACAATGCTTTGAAGTAATGAACTAACTGCATACATAAAGATAACTATTGGTGGTAATTGTAACAAACCAACCGCCTTGTACAACTGTTTACGAGATATAATGTTTATGAAATAATAGTCCAGTACTTCACCAGAAATATATGAACGTTAGAGGAGTAATATGATGCATTATAGATTTATAAGTATGGCGCTCTATTAATGACTATTTAATTCTTTAAGAAATCATTTCAGAAATTTAATGGTTGACTAAATTTATTAAAGCAATTTTCCTTTTTAATTTGCTGCAAATTTTCATAGCTATCAATTTAATACTTAAGGAATACTTTTGTTGCTTTTCATCGCATTTGCAGTTCATTTCGTTTAAGACCATAAATGCCACAATAACTACTTAAGGTTTTAAGTTAATTGTGCGAAGTAAACCACAAAAAGGAAAACCAAAAGTGTTTTTCTTTTTTGATTACTTATTCCATCTCTTGCAAAAATCATATCGCAACTGAAAAGATCTCTTCGCAGAAATATCCAGTAAAGTAATGCGAGAAATTTTACGTATTTTTTAATGTTCTTTAGGCGAATTAGCTTTATACAGGAACGTTGATGAAATTAACAAGAATTTCCGCCTCTTTCAATTTTTTTAAAGCCTAAACTAAGGAAACAACAAAATTAAATGAATCTTCAATTATATCTTACAATTATTAATATTTATATTAATTATTACCTTTTTTAATATATTTGATAATAACTTCTACTGGGAACCATCCGGTTGGACCGTTAATATAAAACTTGGCAAAGAACTTTTCCATACACGTCCACGTGTTTCTATAGCACCTAGACGTCACGCTTAGTCTCTTATTTTTTCAAATAAGAAAGCTAACTATGAACATAAGATATTATAGGCAGATCGTATATTTTTTGATTTCGAATTTTAAACACGTAAGAAATTTATATTTGGCTGGGGCCGAATCTCGCATACCCACTACTTTGCTTTTCGCATTCTACTCTCCAAGAAACAGCACACACCAAGCAGACAAACGGACACACAGACGGACAGACATGGCTAAATTAACTCGGAACTCGCTGATCAAGAATAGATACACTTTAGAGGGCCTCTGAAGCTTCCTTTTGGGTGTTACATATATTATGGGAAAAAACAAAATAAATATGCTCCCATCTTACAGTGAGTGGGTATAAGAAAGACTTTCAAAAGATAAAGAATCTATTTTTTGATGCGAATTCTGCACAAACTTTGCCACAATTCATGGGTTGAAACAAAATGACCAAATGTGACTCCAGTGTATATGGTTACCGTTCCACATTTAGAGTTAATTGCGTCCTTCTTGTTCAACATAGTGGATTTCTTTCTGATTGTAAACCTGCGAGACACATTGTGCTCGGATTCAGCTTAAGTGCAAAAATCATTAATTTTGAATTTAAAATTAACTCCAAATTTATAAAAAAAAAACTTTTTAATGTTAAAGTAAAAAAAAAAAATTTTTTGATGTTAAATAAAAAAAATTTTTTTTTGAAATACGCAATAATTGAGATATACACTCAAGTCTTTTCTTACACGATAGCTGCGTTCCTTAGAAATCCGAGAAAAAACTTCCTGTAAAAAATATGTGGGACATGTAATAAAGTTGATGATATGTTCCACAACTTTCAAAAATTGTGTAAGGTGTAGAAAGTCTATATATTTTTTAAAAAACGTTACAAAAAAAGTATGTAATGTATCATCAGTAAATGTCGTGTAGAGTAGACCAAGTCACTAACATATGTGTGGACATAAATCGACTGACTTCTGATCACAAAACTACCTCAACTGTATTTATGCCTGTGAGTTCCTGTTTAGTTCCTGTGATATGCTTCCAAAATTAAAACTAAAAGAAAAATTTTCTTTGTGTAAAAAAAGTTTATTTGCTCTGATTGGACCCAGTTGTATGTATAATATAATCAAAAGATTTAATTTCGCAAATCAAATGAACCTCGAAACATCATTGCGTACGGATTAGGATTAAAAAAAAATTGGAAAATGAAATCTTCTTTTAAAAATCTTAGCTTGTTTTTCATGGTAATTCCGAAGAACGGAGATAATGATAAAGCTTTTGTATCTATTAGCTGCCCCAAGCATCAGTATTTAAATTAATCTGATGAAAGAAATAATAAAATAGACATTATAGATGGACACAAAGAGGCAAAAAGAACAAATTAACATTTATAACCTGGCAAGACCGATTATTAAATACAACACCGCTTACAACATTTCATCGAATATAGACCAAATTTACGACAGTACGTTTATGTGTCAAATCAGTATCTTACACCAATTTTCATCATAAAATATCAAAGATTACGCCTTGCTGCTGTGTAAGAATTTATAACTCGTCAGGACATATGTACGGAAAAGAGTCCAAAAAATAGTCCACAGGCCCATTTCAAGCTTTTCATGTTTCTCGAAAATTATTAAAAAAGGGAAATATCGGTTAGATAACGACTCTTCCGAAATTGAACGCCGTGCGGGAAATGGTCGTAAAAATAACCCGAATCCAAGCATTTAGTAAAAACATGTCAGCTTTCTTGAATTGGTCAACAAATCTGAGACCTGTAAGTTGAACAAAAGAACACATGAACGAATTACTATAATAAAAACGTCTTTTTGAAAGTTTAGTAAAATAATATCTCTGAAAATTCTTTTTTAATTTTATAAGATTTTATAAGAAAAAAAAATGGAGAGGAAAAATTTGAATCATCCCTTTTTTTCATAGTGCCACTCAGCGCTGTTAAACAAAGCGCAGATAAGTCAATGTTTGAACAAATAGCCTACAATTGCAAAAACCGAAACCTTTTTTTGTAAAATAGAACAAACCATGCTGAGCCAGGTCAACGCACGATAGTGCTATTGCTTTTTGTTTTTGTCGTTTATTGCCTACACCACTTATGGCACGGAGTATATTATGTTTGTGCGGACGTATGTAACGCGCAGAAGGGTTTAAGATAGACTCATCTCTTATTATAAACCAGTCTGTCTGTCCGTCTGTCTGTCCGTGTAAATTTTTGTTTTAGCTACAAATCGCAATTTTAGAGATCCGAAATTTGTACCATGTAGTTCTATTTTTTTTTTATAAAATAGAACAAACCATGCTGAGCCAGGTCACCGCACGATAGTGCTACTGCTTTTTGTTTTTGTCGTTTATTGCTTACGCCACTTATGGTACCGAGTATATTACGTTTGTGCGGACGTATGTAACGCGCAGAAGGGTTTAAGATAGACTCATCTCTTATTATAAACCAGTCTGTCTGTCCGTCTGTCTGTCCGTCTGTCTGTCCATGTAAATTTTTGTTTTAGCTACAGATCGCAATTTTAGAGATCCGAAATTTGTACCATGTAGTTCTATTTTTTTTTTATAAAGTAGAACAAACCATAGTGCTACTGCTTTTTGTTTTTGTCGTTTATTGCCTACGCCACTTATGGTACCGAGTATATTATGTTTATGCGGACGTATGTAACACGCAGAAGGGTTTAAGATAGACTCACCTCTTATTATAAAGCAGTCTTTCTGTCCGTCTCTCTGTCCACGTAAATTTTTGTTTTAGCTACAAATCGCAATTTTAGAGATCCGAAATTTGTACCATGTAGTTCTATTTTTTTTTTACAATCTCATATAACGATTTGCCCAATATGCGGTCTTTACGTGAAAATCATGTGTAATTTTTGGTGTATTATTACCAAGACGGATGATTAACTCTATTAGGCGAAGTGGTGTCGGCCTTTTCCGACTGTAGTATTTTTATTTGTTTTCGTACAATATTCGGCGTACTGTTGGCGTGTATTCATTTACAACCAGAAGTCACTTTTAAGTGATTTATAGAGTGTGAAATAACCAGATGAAGTAAATAACCGCAAACGAAAAAAGAGGAATCAAATGAAATTAATGTTCCTTAAAATATTCCTCGCACTCATACGCAGGCAATAAATAGAGTAAATAAAAGTTATCGTTCTATGCCGCAGTTGTTGGCGAAACAAAAGCACGAACACATCAATATTACATTCCAATGGAGTGTTAAACTTTTACCTTTATTGTCAAATGCGAAAGTCGCGAGCAACGTGAACAAAATACTGATATCACTCAATAATATTATATTTTTTGATTATTTTCCTTAGCCCGGGTGTAAATAATGGTTTTTAAATCGTGATAAACTTGTTTTTCTCTTTCCTTTCAATTTCTATTTACGTTTTGCTTATTTTCTTCTCACATCTTGGGTAATCCTCAATAAATATCTAAACAAGAGCAAAATAACAAAACAACTTGTAATGGATGTTAAGGATACTTACAAATAACAGTTCAAAATAATATACCATGCATGTAACCTAAGAGCACAACCTTGCAAGTTTATTATCTCTTCAAATCTCTGTGCGTGTTCTGGTTTCTGGTGAAAAGACAATCATTTGGAGACAATAATCATTATGTTGTCTACGAACTTTTTTTTTGTTGTGTTTTTTTTTTTTTTCAATTTTGTCTACAAAGACAGCACACATGTATTTTCACAGAAAACATATCATTTAAGAGTTCATGCCTTACGTTATCCGACATAACGGGGAACCATGTACCATTATAGTATAATATAATGCATTATAAGAGCAATAGCAAGTGTGTGTTGTATAGATTATTATTTGTAGAGAGATAAAATCTAAACAAATTGATGTCGTCTAACCACACATGACATCAGACATTAGTCTTAACATATTCGCTTGTATTATGTACGTGTAGCAAAAATCTATACAAAACTTCTTGTGCGGGGATGCGGTTGTTGTCTCATTTGCTTGATTGCTTGGTTTTAAGGAATTAGCTACTAATGGCTTATACTAGCAAATATAGCTCAACACTTGCTGTGGCTTTCGTATAAAAACTTTAATAAAATTAGTTTATGAATTAAATTTTAATAAAAAATATTATAAGAAAGTTTAAAAGTTTTAAGGTTTATCAAATATGTTCTTTGCTTTTTTTGGTATATTTAATGATGTGCGTTTATTGTCAAAAGTGTTTATAGGGCCGGCCAAAAAAAATAAAAAATAACGGTTTCATTGTACCTAAATAGTCGGCCTCACTTTCACAATTGATGAATTATTCTAATCGTTACCTAAATCGATAATACGTCAGTTGTTACAACCTTTTCCTAATAATAAAAGCAAAATAT
>KK503206.1:6550-17208 GCA_000688735.1 Glossina austeni | reverse complement strand
CGTATCTATCGTGTAAAAAGAGAATTAGGTGTACTTGCGTGTGGCTGCCATCTGAATTCTTCCTTTGCAAGCACTTCTTACATAAACTAAACGAATTCTTTAGTTATATCATTTATTTAAATCATTTATTTGTATGCTGTTTGCCTTTTGAAAAACAATGGGATTCGAAAACAACACATTCGAGAGACGACTAGATATATGACTAGGAACACATTATTATTTCTATCTACTGAATGAGAACTATTTGTTAAAGAATAAAACAGATGATCTATTATGTAAATATGTCTAAGACATAGGAACTATATATGTGTACATGTAATTTTTACAGGAATAAATACAAAACACATATGCATTTTGCGTCAATGCTCAAACTCACATACAAATGATTCAAATAATTATTCCAACCATTGCTTAAAACAATGTTTTATATCTTACCTACGCTTGGTCTCTGTGTGATTCCCTGGAAAAAAAGGAAGAAAACTAAAAGAGTAATTAGGGATTAGATAAGAAATTGTAATTGTAATTTTCCCATTCGACCTTCACTCGCTCATACCCACTGATACTTGGAACTAAGAAAGTTTATATCGGTTTTTCGCCCAATTTTAGTAATTTTACTGCATAAGACGATTTTTAATCATTGTCCTTATCGCTTCTCCGCCAATCAAACTACACCCAATTCTCTTTTTACACGATTTTTTTACACGAATTTGATTTAACACGAGTTAAAAAAAAAATTTCTTTTTTTACACGAATGATTTTGTTTTAACACGATTTTTAATATTTTTTAACTTCTTTTATATTTATTTTTTATAAAATATTTAATGAATTAAAATGTTTAAGCACGAAATAAATTAAGTGAACTCTAACAACAACTTTTTAATATTGTTTACACCTAATTCTCTTTTTACACGAATTTTTTTTACACGTATTTTTTGAGAACGTATCTATCGTGTAAAAAGAGAATTAAGTGCATTTGAATTTCTATCTGCTTATTATTAAAAGCGTTCAAAAATTCAAGTACTAGGTAGAAATTTTGAGATCTAAACCAATATTATTATTATTATCAATATCGGTCGATTATTTTACTATTAATTAATCGGGCAATCTTCTGAGTTAACAATTATATATATCCCGTGTCACCCAATACTATTCTTCGGTACAAAATATCAAAATCTGTATCCTCCTCGTTGCGACAAGTAAAGATTTCCTTTTCATAAGAAAGCTTATAAGGGGAAGGCGTCGAAAGCGTAAACCATTTAGTTCAAACTGATTACAACAAGTGGCCAAGTCACGTACCTATGCCCTTCTTTTCACAAATTGTTATAATGATATGGTAAAAGTGTAGGTTTTTTTTTTATACATCATCTTTTTATACCCACTAATGAAGGGGAGCGGTATACTCATTTTATTTAAACACTTGCCCCAATCAGAAGAAAGCTCCAAACTCCCCATAAAGTAGGTATATTCTTGATCAGCGTCAATTTTTGCATCGATTTAAGAATTGTCAGTCTGCCCGGTTGTCCGTCTGTCCGTCCGTGTGTTGAAAACCATGACAAAATCGGTCGTCTACACAAGATATATAATACTATTATACTACTCTACTAGCGGTAGAGCGGTACTGAAAGCGGTGCTTTGGATGGGCAACGTGCTTCAATTAAATTTCATCAAAAAAAAAGATATATGTGTACATATAATACAATCATGATACTAGGTCAGTAAGTCTAGTTATGCACTCCCTGTCTGTTACATGCTTCCTGTCTGTTATATAATTCCTGTCTGTTACATGCTTCCTGTCTGCTGTATAATTCCTGCCTGTTACATACTTCCTGTCTGTTACATGCTTCGTGTCTGCTATATAATTCCAGTCTGTTACATGCTTCCTGTCTGTTACATACTTCCACACAAACTTAATATACTTTCACCAAAATTTATGCAAAGTGCTGGTGAGGATTTCCTTATAATAACTCCAAGTAATATATAAGTGGCACTTGGCTATCTATTTCCATTATAACTGTTGTTCCAAACTATGGTTACATAGCATATTAAATACACTTCTAAAGCTTGTTAGCTTTTCAAAATTCTATAATACATTTTTGATGATACAAATTTCCTTAAGCTAGTAAGACTAGTGTGATAAACTAATTAATTGATTCGCTCCAAGTTGAACACAATTTCTATCTTCTCTCTTTGTTTGTTGTTTATTGTACTGTGGGTATAGACCGAAATGGAAGGGAATAATTGAAATAATTGTTCATTTTTTACTTTAGGTATATATTTTATTTAATAAATTGTTTAATATTTAATTTAGTTAATTAGAAATTCTTTCATTTTACCACTGATCGATTTATGAAATGAATTGTGTGTGTTAAGCTTATAATTACTACGATTATATTTTCATGAAATATTGAAACTTTCAATACATCATCACATTCTTCTTAAGCTATAAATTAAGATTGAATAGATATGCGCATATATCTGCAACTGATTGTTTATTATATCGGTATTGTAATGAATTTCTCTAGAAATTCGTTCCTGGCATAAGGTATATTTGACCACAATAAGAAATTTTGTAAATATCTATCATAGGATAGTTTATCTGATAATCAAGCATAACGTAACTATTAACCAAAAATTTTATTTATTTTATTTAAAATACTATCTGTCCATGTCCATGTGGTATAATGTGGTTCTATGTTAAAATTAAAACTTAATATTTACCAAGTAAATACATTTATTTATAAATACATATATATATATATATATATATATATATATCTATGTATATAAATAATTGTTATATGTAAACCAATAATATAATTTTTAGTTTTAATATATAATACTTTTATTATATAATAGTTTGAAAATAGTTTTTTGAAATGCTAAAACCGTAACTATGATTGTCCTAATGACTTTTGTCTCGTCCAAATATGTTCAAATATGTATTTAATCTCTTTAATTATTTAATGACAACATATTCTAATTTATATACAAAATTTTAATTTGCCTTTCCACTCAACAAACCAAAAAAAAAAAAAATAAATAAATAATTTGGCTTGGGCGAGACTGATTTCGTTAAAATTGCTTTCGCGAAAAAGGACGACGTGGCATACAGAAAAAATACAGCATCATCGTAGATGATACGAACATAATTTATCTGATAACACAAATAATCCCGCAGACTATCGAACTCGACTCGACTTTCGATGCCTTACCTTTCGGGTTTTTATAATAAAAGGGCCCTATGCAGCTTGTGGCCAGTGAAAGAGATAGAGAGGGTTGATGGAGGAAGATAGCAGTGGTGAGTGAGAAAGAGGGAGCGAGAGAGAGGGGGAGAGAGAAAGAGAGAGGGAGAGAGAGAGAGGGAGAGAGAGAGAGGGGGGAGAGAGAGAGAGAGAGAGAGAGGGAGGGAGAGAGAGGGAGAGAGAGAGATGGAGAGAGAGAGAAAAAGAGAAAGAGAGAGAGAGAGAGAGAGAGAGAGAAACAGATTTATAAAACTACATCGAGCAAAAGAATGTCTGACGAGGATTAGCGAGGTTATTAAGCCGCGACTTCCGGATCCGCGCAGAGATAGTCGATAAGATAATAAATAAGTTCCTGTAAATGATTTTCTGTAAATAAGTTCTCCTACATTTGTTAATTAAGTCTATCCTGCTGTCCACTTTTTCCTTTACAAAGTAATGGCAGGAATCTAATCTAAGGAATATTAAGTACATTACGAGTCAAGACGAGAAAAGGAATGTTTCTACGAGATATTATTCGTTCTATTATATTATTATAATCTCTCGTCCATTCTACATATATTACATACATTCTACACGTACTATTCGTATTCTACATGTATTACAGAGGAGAAGAGTATTGATAAGCTTTATTCCAACGGAATGTGAGTGAATATTAACACATTTTATATTTTTCTGCATCCACGTCTAAGGCGGTATCATTGCATTTACATAAATTGAAAAATTTCCCGCTTTCGTACGATCATTTTACTTTGGTTTACTTGAAAGGCTTCCTCTAAAATGAATTAAAATTTTACTCCTTAATTAATTTTTTTACTGCATTAATTTAAAAAAAATTATTTTAAATTTGATTTCTTCTGTAGTGTACAAAATGTTTTCTACTCTACCATTAAAGGAAGCTAATAACAAGCAACATCTCTGAGAAACTGAGTAGAGGATCAAAATCTTTTATAATTTAAAAAACAATTTTTACTTTGATAAACTTTTGTGAAACTCATAATAATAATAATAAGGAGAGAAAAAAAATCTCATTCAGAAAATGTAAGCGATTACTAATTATTATGAATTCTCTTTTATAAGGAAAAAGTCGTGGCCTTGTTAGCTTCACCACAATAATTGTCATTATCATGCTACTTAGTTATTGTCATCAACAACATCAAATGTCGACTCCACTAATGCTTCTACCGAGAAGCATTTTTTGTTTTTGTTGTTGTGAATTTTGTATTGTGTTTTGTAACTACATTAACATAATGCGACAAATTTCTATCCGTTTATTGTGATAAAAAAAAAATAAATAAAAAAATAAAAAAAATGTTTGTTAAAAAAAAAAATGATAAAAAAAAAATAATATAGAATTGTTTGCATGCAAATGACATTTGCAAAGTGGATACAAGCAAAAAAAAAGACAAAAAATGATAAAAGAGAAAAGCAGCTAAACAATAACTACGCTTCTGGGACCGTAATAATGTCATAATTTTTAACATAAGATAACAAGCTCTGAAAAGAATGACGAAAACGAGTGCCACTGATGGTGAAACAATGAGCCGAGTGTAAAAAAAATGAGAGACAATACATTATATTTGATATAGACCAAGTCATTTCGTATCCATTTTATTTATTTATTTATTCATTTTTTTTTTTTTTTCCTAAGATTTTTTAATACAGACATTTTCGCATTTCTTGTATACCATATAAGCGTAAGTATTGTTTCCTTAATAGTACTCTTTACGGCTCTGTCAACAATTTGCTACGTCTTTACACCGCCTACATTGCATTACGTGTATATAAGGTCCGCTTCTAAGTTGATAAATTGCGGATCGGAAAATCGAAGGATCTTTTTCTTATTGAAAAAGTACTCATACAAATTTTTTGACAAAAAATTCTACCCCGGTTATTGAACTCCAATAAACTTATCTCCGGACCATAGTCGAATTGCCAGACAAATACAGTAAATATAACTTTTGCCAGAATATCGACAGACAGGTAAGCAGAGTCTACTAAAAATAAAACAAGCAAGAATATTATACTTGGGCAAGACCGACCATTAAATACCCTACACCACATTGTCTAACACAATTCTTAGTTTTATTTATGGGGGCCCACAACGCAACCTAATGTAGTACAAAGTTAATCCTTTCGTAGGGCATCAAAAAATAGGGGTAGATGGTCCAAATTTTGTACAGTTTATTTTTGTATGAAATTACTATTGTAGGCCAATCTTCATCACCACATATTAAAACTTGGACTTTTCTGCTTTACAAAGGATCAATTTTCGTGAACTCTCTGTTAAAATCGGATGCAATAAATCGGCTGAGATGGTCCAAATTTGGTGCAATTAATTAATGCAAAAATACTATTACTTAGCCCTTTTTGCCAAGAAATTGTTTTGTCGAAAAATTGTGATCTTTTTCCTATAACAACTTTTCACAAGAGGGCGTTATATGGGGAGCGGTTTCATTTTATTTTCAATAGTCTTCGTCGTTGGATCAAAACCAAATTTCATCAAAATATCCCAAGAATTATGAACTGTAGCTTGAAGACAAATTTATGTGGACAGACTGACTTAGACGAATTCAGATAACAACTGTGAATCGATCGATATAATAACAGATGAGTCTATGTTAAGTCCTTCTGGCTGTTACATACGTCCGCACTAACTTAATATACCCTGTACAACAGGGTAGGGATGTAGGGTATAAACAATGAAAGCAAAACCAACTGATAAAAACCGCAAGCGAAGTAATAAATTTAATTAATTTTATATATGTTCATATAAGTGTATATATATTTATACATTTACATATATATATACTTTTTTTCCTGGCTAAAAATAAAAACAACAGAATTAAAGCAAATTCCATTAATATTGCTACCGGAAACGGATTAAAGAATAAAACAATATTTGCAGTGAGTGTAAAAAGTATCCGGACATAAAAAAAAAAAAACAGGTATCTATCGAAAGGCTAACTTTGCTATCTCAATGACTGGCAGTTCTTGCCAGTCACACCTCATAATATTCGCGATTAACATTTTCTCTCTCTCTAAACTCAGTTCTGAGTCCATCATGCAATAATAATCTAAAAATTTTGTTAATGCAACGTTGATTTTGTTGATCATTTTAGAGTTCCCACTGACAATGTTTACTAGCTTCTTGCAAATGTCTTCGGGATCTGTAATTTGAAAGGCAATAGGCTATAGGAGCCGCACTTGCTCCCGCGTACTGGCGAGACAAATGAGTAGACTGGTGGTAACCCAAAAAGAAAAAAATAAAAAAAAATAAAAAAAATGAAGAAATCTTTTAATGATAGATCACAGGAACTATATACGTAGTCTCAGTGAAGAGAAGTGGAAAAAAATTGCTACAGAACCCTTTTTTATCCAGCATGTGATATGAAAGAATATTAAAAACCATGATGGAATTTAGAAAATTAGAAAAAAACAGACAAACGGTAGCCTAATATTATTGATTAACCTAACTTCTCTACCTAACCTAACAGCAATGACAAAATAGAACTACCGAAAATGAAGGCTTCAGAGCCTTTGTGTCTACACATTTTCCAGACATGGTTAAGTTTATATATATATATATATATATATATATATATATATATATATATACATATATATATATATACATATATATATACATATATGTATTTATATATTTTTTATATATATACATATATATATACATATATGTATTTATATATTTTATATATATATATATACATATATATATATATACATATATATATATATACATATATGTATTTCTATATTTTATATATATATATAACTTTGCTATATAACTATATATATATATTTATTTATATATATAAATATATATATATATATTTATTTATATATTTATATATTTTTATATATATATATATATATATATATATACTTATATATTTTATATATATTTCTATATATTTGTATATGTATATGTATGCATATACATATATATACATATATATATTTATATATATTATATATGAATATATTTCTACAATATGTGGTCTGAATGTTTGATAAATCTACCATAACTACCGCGGTTTTGTATTCGTTTGCAATGCGATGACTTTTTTGAATGGCTTTGTTTCCGTTAACACGATTGATTAACGCGCACCGGATTAATAGCAACTCACCCACAACAATGTCGATAGAGTTTATGAGCTCCGCGCCACCAGCTACAGCGTCTACAGGGATATGTCACTGACATCAGCACCCATTTAAACGACGCTTTTTTTTTTTTGCCATTGTGGAGGACAGAGCGCAAAATAAAATAAATATGCGGGTTATTTGCAAACTCTTTATAGAGTTTTGAGCCGACATATATATATCAATGTGAGTTACCTGACTGCATGCAGGCGCATTTATATGCTTAAGAGTCTCATATATTCTTGCACCTGAAGGGTCACACAATTACTATTTTCTCCTTCAATAGTTCTATTGCGTGCAGTTGTTGGTAGGCGTATGTAAGATGTGTTATAAGCAATTTGATGAAAAACTTATGCGCTTATGGGATACGCTTTAGCGTCATGTAGAACGAACGAATAGTTTTTCTTGTTATTTCTCTTCGCATTTTCTAATTATAAAAAATATTACAAAATTTTATACTCTAACTGGTTATACTTTAAGAATTGCGTTGACATAACAACCTATAGTTTATGCGAAAGCCTATGCATCCATGTCTATGAAAATGTAACCAGACGGCAACGGGAAGCATTAAAGAAAGATCGAAAGTATGTTTAGTTACAAAAATTCAATGCTTATAAGAAAATCATTTTCTTCTTCGTCGTCTTCGCAACTATTCTGTGACTCAACGATAGATGATTCGCTGCATTGACACACGAAATACTTTGCCAGTGAATAGCTTAGGTTATGGGATTGGGCGGGTGTGCTGGTGTGCGTGTGCTATTCATTCTGACATTAGTTGTTATTATTTGTTGCCAGTCAGCTCTTAGGACAGTGATGAGTATGAACCACCCTCTCTCTCTCTCTCTCTCTCTTGCTTGCCACTACTGGCTTGTTTGCTCAAAAGAAATAACTTAACCGCTTGTTTTGTGTGTTTTATAGCTAAATAGTGGTCAATAACGAAAGGATGGGAAGAGACAGGCAATGTAAATAACAGTAAATGGTAGCAAATAATGCGATTAATTAAGTAGATATTGTTAGATGACAAACAATGGACAAACGCCTCGTCTCTCGTGTCTCGCCGTCACCATACTATTGAATATTTCATATGGCGAAAATGGAGCCCATAAGAAATTCGGTTAGCAGAACTTACGCGTAACAATGCCAATCATTCAGTTAAGAGAAAGCTGTGGGGATGAGAGACTGAGATATTGTCACTTCGTCAGTTGATATTAAACGTGTATCTTGCATGGAAGTAATTATCTTTTGATCCATTTTGGTTTTTGTGAAAATTATAGAAGGGTTACGTAAAACACTGGAAAGCATCCCTTAGTTTCTCTAACCTTTCAAACCACGAAAAAAGTGTTCGCGTTTAAACCTTAGTGTGGTTTGATTATGATTATAAATGCCTAGCTTTTACCGATCGGGGATACACCCACTAAGCTGCAGGAAATCGTGCTGTGTCTTTTTCTTTTTTAACTTCGTTTTGAGCATTGCTCTGTTGCAGATATACAGAGCACCATCTCAATACTTGATCATGTCTTAAAGCATAAAAAGACAGACAAACGAAGAGTCAATAAGCCTAATTAGGGGAAAACAAATACACTCAATTCTCTTTTTACACGAATTTTTTTTACACGCACTTGATTTAACACGAGTTCAAAAGAAAAAAAATTTCTTTTTTTACACGAATTATTTTATTTTAACACGATTTTTAATTTTATGAATTTCAGATATAATTCCCTTTTCCCACAGTAGAAGTTATTTTTTATAAAATATTTAATGAATTAAAATGTGTAAGAACGAAATAAATTAAGTGAACTCTAACAAGAACTTTTTAATATTGTTCACACCTAATTCTCTTTTTACACGAATTTTTTTACACGAATTTTTTTACACGTATTTTTTGGGAACGTATCTATCGTGTAAAAAGAGAATTAGGTGTACAAACTTTTAACTGATTAAAATAAAAGGCTACCTCCAACCTCTTATTATGTAATTTAAGCAACAGAAAAATGGGTCTTTGAAAATAAAAAATTTTTAATAATAATAAAAAATGTAATGTATTTTTTTTTTTAACTCAGTCAAGTCGTCCTAGCTAGTGCCACGTGCAAGAGTTGCTTTGTACTTCACATCAAGATTCATTTTCTTCCTTAAAACCTTACGTTTGATAATTTCTGAATGCCCATAAGCTTGTAAATAACGCTTTCTATCACTTACCGTTGTCACGAGTCTTTTGTCCTTTGCAAAAAGTGTGGATAGAGACAACAGTTTGGGTTCTTGGAGAAGGGGGTATAGTCATTTTACTCATAGCCATACTTCTACGATTAAATTTTTTTTTTTTTAGTATTTTATGCAGATGAAATTTCTACTTTTATACTTTATATATATATATATATATATATATACATATATATGTACAAGCAACGCCTTGTCTGTTCTGGATTACAAAAAAATTTAAATTAAAATATATTCTCTGCAAGTTTGTAGTAAACGTTGCGAAAACCGTGTACAATAAATTGACATTAATTACCTATAAAACAGTAAAATACATAAAATCAATCACGTCAGTCCGTACAAGTAAAAACAGTCAATTAAAAACATTTCAACTACTTTTTGATTGTCAGCCCGTCGCTTGTAGCGAAATACACATAACACATAACACATAACACATAACACATAAATTTTGCACAGTTGACAAATAAATTTTATTAACGCGTCAGTGATATTGTGTAGTATGTGATGATCTAATTGATGAGAGAAATACCCGATAAAGGAATCGATATTAAAAATCCATTGACTATGCAAATAAATAAGAAATCGTATCGTATAATAACTTCAAACCTTCAATGGGAAAAGTGTTCAATATGCGTTTGATTATGTCAATCCGTCCATCATCCTATTTTCGCGATATAATATTGCAAGTACAAGTAATGCTTAGGCTTTTAGATGGCTGCAGAATGGTGGAAGCGATAGATTAGCGAGATGCACGACTTATTCCCTGATAATAATAATCTGCAAGCTTTTTATTCATTGAAAGCTATATTGTATTAAGAAATTTTCTTACAATTCGGTTGGTTATTGGGTTGGCCAATCGAAAATCTCAAATTTAAAAGAAGACCATTTTAAAAGGAAAAATTATCGATAATATATTAGGGTTACCCATAAGTAATCAATTTTTTTGATTTCAATTATAAAGATGCCCTAAAATCTCTAGTGGAGTCCGATCCAAGGTTAACTATACAAGAACTATTAAGAAGCCTTGGGTCTACCTGGTCC
>JMRR01016911.1:0-28889 GCA_000688735.1 Glossina austeni | reverse complement strand
TGGACCGATAATGACGTACACAGTCGTAATGATAAAATTTCATAAGGAAATCCGACAAGGACGGTTGGACCGATAATGACGTACACAGTCGTAATGATAAAATTTCATAAGGAAATCCGACAAGGATGGATGACGTATACAGTCGTCATGAGCAGTTAACTGGTACACTAAAAAGTACAATTTTTCATAACTCTATTATTGCCGCCTAACGACAGAAGGAAGCTATTGGACCACTGCATGGCCAAGTGGATAAAAACACCGACCAAAAAGTTGGCAGTTGCGCATTCAAATTTCAATGCGGTTCGATCATACTAAGCCATAGCTATAGTGATTGCTCAGTCGATAGATGCACAGATCTACTACCACTCCGTATTTTTCTAATAGACACCCTGTTACAGGTGAAGTGGCCGGATATTCTTTAAGCAATTAGTCATATTAAAACAAAAAAAGAAATTTGCGATTTTTGTGATTTATCCGAATTCGTGATTCGTGATTAAGTTCGTACCATCGAATCGTGATTTTTAGATTACCGTAGGTTTCATTTTAGGGGTTTAGGGGTAGATTTATTTTTAAAGAGATTTATTTACAGAATTATTTATACGAACTCATATACGCGTCAAACTTTTCCTAGTCTTGCTCGTTTGAATGTAAGATTCAACTATCATGACTCGACAATCGCCAATTGCACGAGCCAGGTAAAGCGTCGTTACTGTGTATCATTTCTACAATTTAAAGTGTTAGTAAATATATATTTTATGCAGATTGTCCGATGCATATTTCTGGATGTTATACGTGTGGTGATAAAATAATTCAACTCAAGTTAATTGAGTCGACACCAAACACATTTTTTTAACGTTCGAATCCGTTGACAAAGTTTAATATACAAACAATTTTCAAAAATTTATATCTTTACTGTTATGTGTGCAATTAAAACGAATGAATTTCTCCTTTAACTTTTTGGAGCTCCGAATTTTGAAAAGTTTTCAAATTTCATTCCGTAAATGTTGTTGCATTACGACCATATAACTGCAATTAACAAAACTTTATAATTAAATCTATTTATGCTCATAAGCGTGCCTGCATAAAATTTTGATTATTTTAATAATCGCTATTGTCTGTAGACACAAATTGCAATGTAATACAACATGTGTCTCTCCCTCCCTCTCTTTCTTCTTTCCTAAGTCTCCTTACGCATTGTTACAGTCCTCTTATCCATGCTGTATGTTTATGAAGAATTTTCCTTAGAGTGCCCTGCAATTGGTAAAAGGGTCATACATAAGTTGACCACTTTGACATTAGCCGTCATGCGAACCACCATGAGACAAGGGAGTTAAAAGCCATGGCTTTTTTATAGCCATCACCCAAGGATATAAGTATATTCAGTTTGTCAAAACGTTTGCAGCGCCCAGTAGGAAGCATCAGAGATCCCGCAAAGTGTATGTATTCTTGATCAGCATCAAATTCTAAATCGATTTAAGCATGTCCGTTTGTCCGGCTGTTTGTTGCAAACATTCTCCTGGCCGCAAAAATGAAGCCACCGTCTTCATATTTGGCAGAAAGATTGAAAGTTCTTGCACGCATGTTGGTATTGAAAATGGGCCCAACCGGTCCAAGGGCACGCCCACAGTGCCACGTAAACTGGGAACGTCTCTATTCTTCAACGGGAATGAAAAATTGGTTTTTTGCTCATTACTCATAAACTATAGCAAATAAATGTACAAAAATGAACGCATATTCTATGGGCGATACTGTAGCTTTTGTGCACAAAAATGGAAAAAATTGACCACGCCTACCCAATATTATAACGTGTCAAAATTTAATTATTCTTTCAATACCTTTATAACGCGCAGAAACAAGCTTCAAAAACTCCATAAAGTATACAAATTCTTGGCCAGTTTCAAATTTTAAATGCACCTGAACCTGTCCNGGATGACGTATACAGTCGTCATGAGCAGTTAACTGGTACACTAAAAAGTACAATTTTTCATAACTCTATTATTGCCGCCTAACGACAGAAGGAAGCTATTGGACCACTGCATGGCCAAGTGGATAAAAACACCGACCAAAAAGTTGGCAGTTGCGCATTCAAATTTCAATGCGGTTCGATCATACTAAGCCATAGCTATAGTGATTGCTCAGTCGATAGATGCACAGATCTACTACCACTCCGTATTTTTCTAATAGACACCCTGTTACAGGTGAAGTGGCCGGATATTCTTTAAGCAATTAGTCATATTAAAACAAAAAAAGAAATTTGCGATTTTTGTGATTTATCCGAATTCGTGATTCGTGATTAAGTTCGTACCATCGAATCGTGATTTTTAGATTACCGTAGGTTTCATTTTAGGGGTTTAGGGGTAGATTTATTTTTAAAGAGATTTATTTACAGAATTATTTATACGAACTCATATACGCGTCAAACTTTTCCTAGTCTTGCTCGTTTGAATGTAAGATTCAACTATCATGACTCGACAATCGCCAATTGCACGAGCCAGGTAAAGCGTCGTTACTGTGTATCATTTCTACAATTTAAAGTGTTAGTAAATATATATTTTATGCAGATTGTCCGATGCATATTTCTGGATGTTATACGTGTGGTGATAAAATAATTCAACTCAAGTTAATTGAGTCGACACCAAACACATTTTTTTAACGTTCGAATCCGTTGACAAAGTTTAATATACAAACAATTTTCAAAAATTTATATCTTTACTGTTATGTGTGCAATTAAAACGAATGAATTTCTCCTTTAACTTTTTGGAGCTCCGAATTTTGAAAAGTTTTCAAATTTCATTCCGTAAATGTTGTTGCATTACGACCATATAACTGCAATTAACAAAACTTTATAATTAAATCTATTTATGCTCATAAGCGTGCCTGCATAAAATTTTGATTATTTTAATAATCGCTATTGTCTGTAGACACAAATTGCAATGTAATACAACATGTGTCTCTCCCTCCCTCTCTTTCTTCTTTCCTAAGTCTCCTTACGCATTGTTACAGTCCTCTTATCCATGCTGTATGTTTATGAAGAATTTTCCTTAGAGTGCCCTGCAATTGGTAAAAGGGTCATACATAAGTTGACCACTTTGACATTAGCCGTCATGCGAACCACCATGAGACAAGGGAGTTAAAAGCCATGGCTTTTTTATAGCCATCACCCAAGGATATAAGTATATTCAGTTTGTCAAAACGTTTGCAGCGCCCAGTAGGAAGCATCAGAGATCCCGCAAAGTGTATGTATTCTTGATCAGCATCAAATTCTAAATCGATTTAAGCATGTCCGTTTGTCCGGCTGTTTGTTGCAAACATTCTCCTGGCCGCAAAAATGAAGCCACCGTCTTCATATTTAGCAGAAAGATTGAAAGTTCTTGCACGCATGTTGGTATTGAAAATGGGCCCAACTGGTCCAAGGGTACGCCCACAGTGCCACGTAAACTGGGAACGTCTCTATTCTTCAACGGGAATGAAAAATTGGTTTTTTGCTCATTACTCATAAACTATAGCAAATAAATGTACAAAAATGAACGCATATTCTATGGACGATGCTGTAGCTTTTGTGCACAAAAATGGAAAAAATTGACCACGCCTACCCAATATTATAACGTGTCAAAATTTAATTATTCTTTCAATACCTTTATAACGCGCAGAAACAAGCTTCAAAAACTCCATAAAGTATACAAATTCTTGGCCAGTTTCAAATTTTTAATGCACCTGAACCTGTCCGTCTATACGTCTGTCCCTCTGTCTGTTTGCGCAACGTTGTAGTTTTTGTGATAAACATTCTCCCGTTAGCAAAAATGGAGATACCGCTTACGAATTTGCAAAAGAGTTTGGAACTGATGTAAACTTTTCAAAGGACACGCCTACAACCCTCTACGACGAAAACTTTTATTTTGAAAATAGAAGTAATCAACTGCGCCAACCCCATATTATAGAGCATGAGAATTTTAATCGTTTACTTCTTTTGCCTTTTTTAAAGGTAAACGGTGATGGGTGTAAAAGATTCGGTCCCGACCGAATTTAATTTTCTTGCTTGCTTTTTTTTTTTTTGTTCTTGTATGCCTTATACTATCCTTTTCAATAAAGATGCTATTGTTTTCTATTAATTAAACATTGTATCAATAGTTATCACAACACATCATAGCGAAGCACACTGCAGCGTTTTCTCTTCATCTTCCTGAATACATCTTGCCTAAAAAGGAAGTCGTACAAATACTTGGGACATCGCATAATACAATGCTTCCTCCTCATTCAACACAAGAGGACTTAAACAATGGGTTAATGGAATCCTACTAAAACGCCTTATAATGAAAGAGAGTCAGAATTTTCTACGCAGGAGGTTGTATGTCATGAAAATGAATGTATTTTCTAGTTTAATGGCAGCGCTATTTTATACATTTCTTCATGTAAATGACACTCTCTTTAGGCCTAGGAAATTAATGTAATAAATCAATTTTCCTAAATAAATACATGGAGTGAAAACCAATAAAATTGCTCTGTATACATGACTTGAGAACAACAAACACAATAAGAATAGTAATTTCATCCATTTTTTAGCAGTCGCTCCATAAAACATCCCTAATGAAGGAGCAAAAACTTTTAAAGAAAGTCAAGATGAAAGGAAGCTCTTACTGCATAAAACAAATTCAATTATGACATTACACTTACAAGTATTTTTTCCATTAATTACATAAGTACATGTAGAAATGCTTTTGGCTTGCTCCGTCTAAAACCATTGCCCGTTATCCGTAGCCTAGTGCTTATCACATTCAAGAAGATAATTCGGAAATACAAAACACGCATACAACGCTAATCGCAAACAAGTATGAACAAGTTTTAAGTACTTCATCACTACACCACTTCGCCTAGTACAGCTTTTCGCTTTCTTTGGTAATAACATACCAAAAATTACACACTGTTTTCCTGGAAGGGCAGGCATACTTTTCATGAAAGCCCGCGTATTAGAAGACGCCACAAAACATCACATGACGTGACCTAAACTTGGCAAACTTAATTTACTTTCTAAAAATTTTATTATGCTTATACCCGCGACTGAGGGATACGGGTCTATAGTCATTTTGTAATTTTGTTGTTAATGTTTTCAACACCCAAAAATAAATTTCAGAGGAAGCCTTTGCACACGGATTGGTATTGAACATGGCCCAATTTGGTTTGAGTAGAAGCCTAAAGGGAAGCGTAAACTGAGCGCAACCCCCTTTTTCTAAAGAATAATTTGTGATTTTTTGTTCATTACTCACAAATTATAGATGGCTGAAATTTTCCAAATTTATTCTACGAAACACTGTCCATTTGTGTACAAAAATTTGAAAAAATTGGCCATGTCCACACAAAGTTATAAATGATTAAATTTTTTCCTCCGTTTTTTTGAAGTTTTTTGCTTTTTAATCATAAGGTGAACAAGACAGAATGTTTAAAACTATTTTGTACATTCCTCAGATGAAGATATATTATCTGGCTAAAAAGCGTTAATTCTAAAATACATATGATGGACATCACGGCCAGGTGGGTTAATTTTTTCTTAAATAAATATCAGCGATATGAGTATCAAATAAAAAGATAGGGGCGTGAATGCTAAATTAATTATGATGGAGTTCAAGACGTGGTAGATTAAATTTTCTTAATAATACACACATACATACACTTTGTCGCATTTATTTTTTTACAACAATAAACAAAAACGTGGTGCACTAGAGAGATGGTGGGTGTTGCGGTATTCGGCAACAGTCGAATATAACTTTCTTACTTGTCCAGTTTCAGTTATAAAAAAAACCAGAAATTAGATTTTCCCTTCATAGAAGAGCTTGATTTTCTTAATAACCCCTATGTATGCAAAAATAAAAATATCGATCTATGTGTGCCAAATTCCCTACCGCTAATTTTTTTTTTTTTTTGCTAAATTTCTACTATAAACTAATTTTTATTATAAAATTTTAAAAATTAAATTTTTTTCTGAAGGGCTTAGGAAGGAACTACTCTTGAGAAATCTTAAACGTGCAAATTTTAATCATAAAACATTACATAGAAATTTACATTTCCTGAGAATTCCTACATGCAGCGGTATCCAAAAAAATTGACCTAAGTGGCGCAAATTCTATAAGGTTAATTTGTCAATTTACCGTTATGAACTTTCACCATGAAATATTAAAAATTACACCTTTTCACTTTATAAAAATTTGGTTTTTGTAGGAATGGTTATATAAAATGAGGTTCAAAAAATTACATCGGCCGAACCACATTTTTCATACTAATTTAGTATAGCGAAATATTATTCGAGATATTATGCGAGATTTGTTGAAGAATTATGAAAATTCCAATAAGTCGCTATATGGAGAGAAAGTGGCCGAGAGCGGTCCGAGAAAGTGGACTGATCCGAACCATTTTCAATAGCGTTCGTCCTTAGGTCAAATCATGACCAAACCAAACCAAATTTCACCAAATTAACTCTAAAATTACGACCTGTAGGTTAAGCACAAAATTGGACACAGATGGACAGGCAATCACAATGCGCTCGTTTAGAGACGTTCGCAGAGTTTTAAAAGCCCCTATATCGAATGTTATTAGAGCTATTGACTAAATGGGCCCTTTAATCTTCACCGGTACTCTACACCACCAGTCCTTCACTTTGAAGTTTTTCTTTGCTTTTGAATTTTCAAATTTAGTTTTTAAAATTTTCCATATATTTGAATGTTAGATAACTTTTCTATTTCAGTCCATGCCAAAGTTTTTTGCAAAGCAAAACATAACAATAAATACACTTCATTTTTTTCTATTTTTTATATCAATATTATTTGCGGCACAAAGCATGAATCATTAACTGGGTTAAGAAAATTTGTATAGTGCAGTTAATAGTGAGCACTGTCTCATCGTAGTGTCTTTACTTATTTTCGATTTACAAGACTTGCTTTTTGATTTTCACTTTCATATGCTCGACGGAGTTATCATTCATCAATTAAGAAGAAAACTTGTTATGCATTTAAACCGCGTTTACGTAAAAACGGCCTTTAAATAATTCTTATTTCACCGAACTTTAAACCACGATTGAGAACCCGGGCTTAATATAAAACTATGAAAGCTTGGTCAGCAGCCGTCCCAGGAACACTAGATAAATGAATGTGTATAGTCATCATAAATTTAAAGTCTTTTTCATAACTGCAAATGTGTTTGCAAAGGAATCGTGTCAAATCTCTTAATGAACTTTGAAATGCTCTCAGTTCTGGTAAATAATTGTACGAAATTTTACGCCAATGTCTTCTGCTCATTCCAAAATACACTTTCTGCTTAATAGCGCGACATTGGCTAAAAGTGCTACGTTTCAACTTTGTATGCCAATTTTCGCAACCATTGTGTTTGAACTAACCTACGATGAAACACAAAGGGACTAACAAGACTGCATTGGCGCAGAATCTTACGCTAATTAGGAATATGTGCGTTTTGTGGGCCCTTAGATGCATATTTGCATGCAGGTGGTGTAACCGGAAGGAAGTATCTAGCATATACTCATGTTTTCGAAATACGGCAGGAACTTATAGGGGTGCAATTCTAACTTACAATGTCAAATTTATGCAGGGTATTGTAATGCATTTCGCTGTGGGTACAAGCAATTAAAACTATTTTAATTATTTTTGCTTGTTACACGCTTGTGTTTGCTTTCTTGGAGAATCCCGCTACATATTTATGCAAAGTTTTAGAACAATATGTTCTAGCGGTTGTAAGTTAGTTTTTTACATAATGTGAAAATATATATTAAGCGTTTTAAGATCAGACGATCGGCGAGCTGGAGGACGCGAAGTATATCCGTTTAAAATTGTGTGTTAATAAAGGATGCACATATTCCAAGCTATAAATGAACGAAATGAAATTAAATGAATGAAATGAAGTACGTTATGTAGTATTATGAACTCACTTATCAAGTATTGAAAATTCGGCTTTTTTACCACATAAAGTTTCAGTTTCCGTAGTAATGGTTGCATGGCAAATGGTTCCAAGAATTGTCTCATTCTATCCAAAGTTTTCGCATTAACTTAGAATGGCGAAACACTCTTACTAAGCAATTTTTGTCGTGAATTTTTGAAAATTATATTCTTTTTCATATAGTGACTTATCATAACAAGGCGCTATATGGAGAATGGTCGAAGAAGTGACCCGATCCAAACCAATGTCAATGGCGTTCGTTTGTGGGCATAAACACGTCGGTGTACCAAAGTTCATTAAAATTTCTCAAAATTGCCACTAGGTTGAATACAAGAAAGCAAGATGTAGAGACGGACAGACAAGCTTGCTAAGACAAGCAGAATCACTCTCTAAATCGATTGATATAATAAAAGCAGGGTCTGTCTAAGGCCCATCTGGATGTTACGTACGTCCGTACAAATTTAATATACCCTGTACAATATGTGGTGGTGGTGGAACAGCAGAAGATTTCAGAGCATTTTCATCAATAGCTCAAGATCTACAAGAAAGATTGCTAGATTGACTAAAATCGGAATAAAAACTATTCCTAAAACTACTCTCTCTCCTCAAGCTGTTGAGAGGCAGAGGGGAGGAAGACTGAAAATTTTCTTCCTTGCCAGCCTCAATGCTTTTATTCATCTATCTTCTAACATTTGGTAAATTCCATTATTTAGTTAAAAATAGTACGAGAGCCTTTGGAATGGACAAATGTGATGTAATGCTTCCCTACGTCACACTCTACTTTTTCATATGTGCATACGTGTATGTGCCCGTTTATTAAATGTATTCAAATGTGCAAACAAATGCAGATAAATATTTTAGTGCATTTTTATACCAATCCCTTTATATACGATAAAAATAAAAAAGAAAATAACCCTTCAAAGCAAGTTACGTTGACAAGCATGCCCACTTCCTATTGCATATGCTTATATTTATAAGTGGTTGGATGAGCACACCTGTCTATACAAATAAACACATTCAGGCAAAGTATTTCATTTACACTTACTTATTTACAATTAATAACAAGTGCCTCTCCATAGTCTCAGTTATGGAGTTGCCTAACCAATATTGAGTAAACCCATACATATATATATATACATGCATATAAACAGGTATTTGTTTCCGTTGTTCTTTTTCCTTTTTCTTTCCTCTTGCAATTTTCAATATAATTTTCAATATAATTTTTCCACATTTTAATTTAGTTTATGTAGGTTTAGTATTCTTTTCCTCTGCCTGTTCCTTTTTATAATCATTTAAAGCTATGGAATGGCCTGAGGTTGTGATGTGAAATGTGAGACAAGACTAAATAGAGAAAACAAGAAGGTACACTACTTTCCTCTTTATTCTAAACTTATCGTTATACCTTTATATCTGGTATGATTTCTTATTTTCTTTTTCAGGTTCGAGTGTTTATGAAAGCGTTTTTCGTTTTTCCAATATGAGCATACTGAATATATAGTATAGTAGTCCTGGAGGCACATATACGCACATACGAGTATAAAATTGGAAAAACAAAAAAAGAGGAACAACTTTAAGCCACAATGTATTGTAAGAAAGTTCATTACGATTCTTCGTTCTTTTGTTGTGTTAAACAACTATTAGAAATTATTAAAAAATTTTTACACACAAAAATGTGTAACAGTTACAAAATTACAAAAATTACAACAAACATGGTAACGATACCACCAATTAGTGGACGCAGAGACTACGGGTAATCTGTACTGAAATTTTGTATTTGTAATAATATGTTGAGCATAAACTGCTAGTGTTAGTTCTGTGGGAATAACTTTTAAGAAAATATCAACAGAAGCAAACCCTAGATAATTTAATAAATGTATAGGTCGGCTTTCGATTGCATAGAAATTGCAGGCGTAACTATCTGCTTTAAATCAGCCTAATTGAAGGTAGATTTGGTTTTAATTTTTGAACACCAAGGCAGAATTTTAATGAAAATTTTCCTTGAAAGATTCAATTTCAGCCAATAATGGCCATATGAAAATATTCCTGCATCGCCATAATCATTGTTACCAAAGATTATGATCTTTCTAAGCGGAAAACTATAGTCTGAACATTTTTCTTTCCAGAATGATAATAAGAGTAAGAAACAAATCAGATGAGCTTTAAAGCAAAAGTTCAATCTATGCATTCAGTCAACCTGTTCATATCTCTTGTAAGCAAATTGAATGAAATTTGAAGACATTAACAAATTGAATGAAATTTCCAGTAGAGAAAAGAACTTGGAACATTTTGATCCGTCAATCAAAAAATTGCACTCTAGTGAGACCAGTCGCTTGATTACATATGCAATATATACGACAGTACTTTTTACAATTCAAGGAAAAAAAATGCATAAACCTGAAATTCCACACACTCAGCATTCTTTTCAACCGAAACATGAATCTTCTAAAAGGGGTCTCAATAAATTTTGTTAGAAAGGCTATGAATTAAAGCAGTTAGCAAATTACCACACCTATGAAACACAAAAATTAAAATTATATGATAAATTATTTCGCAAAAAATAATTGCTTAGACCCTATGCAAGAAATGAACGGGTATTAAAGAAAAATCATGAGGAAAAGTGAACGAATTAAAAAACCTAGTATATGCAGACGTTAATATACATTCAGGAGTATCTCTTCTTCTTTGCTTCGAGTACTTCCTGATTCCAAATCAAATCTGCCAAATAAAAAATGATTGAATGTTTATTAAACGAACCATTAAAAAGGGGGAAACATTTCTATGGTTAGGGCTGTTTAATCAGCAAGAGGCCTCGAATATTAAACAAGTAAGAAAGTTATATTCGACACTGGCCGAATGTCCCATACCCACCACTATGCTTTTCGCATTCTACTCTCCAAGTTCTTTTATTTGATACCCATATCGCTGTTATTATTAGGAAAAAATTAATCGCTTTGTGAATTAACCCATTTCCAGGCGGATAATATATCTTCATTTGAGGAGGAGGAATACAAAATAGTTAAACATTCTATTTTGTTTGCGTTATGATGAATAAGCATAAAATCTCAAAAATGTGAAAAAAATAAAATTCAATCACTTCTAACTTTGTCTGGACATGGCAAATTTTTTCCATTTTTTGCACGTAAAAAGTGTAGAGTGTAAAGTAAATGTGGAAAATTTCAGTTTCTGACTTTTATAATTTCTGAGTAACGAGCAAAAATCCAAAACTTTTTGTTAAGAACAAAGGAGTTGCGTTCATGCTCCACCTACGTGGTTTTGCTCTGACCAATTTGGCCCATTTTGAATACTAACTTGCGTGAAAAACTTCCAATGTGTGCACAAAATTTGTAGTCGATATTTTCATTTTTACGACCAGAAAGTTATCAACAACATAAAAGGCACAGACACACAGACGGGCAGACATGGCTAAATTAATTCAGAATGTCACGCTGATCAAGAATATATGTATTTTATAGTCTCCGAAGATTCCTTCTAGATGCTACATACGTTATGAAAAAAAAAAAAAACACAAAATGAGTAAACCCCATCCTTCAGCGGTGGGCATAAAAAATGCCTTGTTCTATTTGAAAGTAGTCGTGAGTAGCCACATATGGGTCTTCATACAGTTATAACCACTCTATTCCAAAAACTTCCAAGTGATAAATGTTTTTTTTTTTTATTAAATAAATAAAAACGTTGTAATAAGTAGTTGGTAGTTTGAAAGGCACTGGGGGGAAAGTAGAGAGCTTCTAGGAAAATATATTGAAGTCCAAATTTGTTAACTTCTTAACGTAAAGTATTTCAATGTTACGCTGCAATGTTTCTGAATGATTTTATATAAATTTTGGTATAAGAAGAAATTTGTGCAAAAGTAAAATCTATGTATGTTAAAATAGGCTTATTGAGCCATCTTAAAATTATCAAGCCGACAATTATAGAAAGGTTTAAAAATATAGAAATCTTTTAAAAAACTCACCGCAACCAATGCCGTTTAGTAACGCTTGTATGGCAACATATAGCATCAAATTGATCAGCTACCCAGACAATAATGATTATATAGAACGCAGTTGTCGTGTCGTTAAAAAATTCAGACATTATGGCTTCCATCCCTTTAAAGTTAAAAAATAACTTAATATTCAACGTTTCTTAAGTAAGTTCACTTCTTCATTACATACCTACTAAAGCCAATACTACAATAAGTAAAGGAGCTATAGGAAAACGGGAAGCCACATTAAATTCCAACATTTGTAAAAGATCCACTAAAATTATATAAATATTATGAATATAAATATTACAGGCATCGTTACGTATAATAAAAAAATTACCTATTAAAACAAATATTTGATGATGTGAGAACCTTAAGAGCATCGATATAGAAAATGTCTAAAAATAAATTAAAAGAAATTTAAAGAATTATCTAATAAAATAACAAAATCTTATATAATTAGAACCTAATGTAGTTATATAATATCGTAACTATATTGCGAATCAAGTTGATTGCATTTTTAAATCGACAGAAATCTTAATCACGTTCATGTTATCCACATATTCAAAATTTCACGTTAATGAAGATTATTATGACTGCATTATCGACACCCTGATATTTTCGAATGCCATGACAAATATTAACTTAAAAATGAAGCACAACTCACAAATAGCAGCATAACGAAAAATGCTGTAGGATATGAACTCCAGGCTGTCCACCAAGTAGAAACGAAACGATAATGTTCGCCTGTTATAACGTTACGCAAGTAACCTTTATTATCTTCCTTTTCAGCTACAACCCGTACTGAGGCCATTAACAAATCGTCGTATCTACCAAAAAAAAAAAGACTTATTAAATAATTTATATTAGGGATTTGTTTTTGTGTATACCCAAGAAATTCTCTAAGTAAAAATTTACTAAATTTGTCACCAAAGCATTTATTAGTTTCAGGATCTAATTGCACAACTCGTACCGGTATATGTAGACGCTCCCGAGTAGCAGCCGATAAACGTAAGTGTCCATATTCTAGAGAATATTCGACAATATATTGATCATCTACAATAGGAACGGAAATCGCATTAAATGATCAATAATCACCGTTAAGTGTACGCATTACCATTATCTATTTTATATAGGTTGTTATCATCAATTTTTCGTTTCAATTCAGTTTTAAAAGTTTCATATTGATCTAGTTGGTGTAGATATTTAGTCAATGTTTCATTTGTTGTAAACTGATGGTTATCAAGTTGACTTTTACTTTTAGGACCTATACCATAAAAACTGAACAATTTATTTTATTAGAAATCGGTAAACAAAAAAATAGGTGATATATGTTTTTTTGAATACATACTAATTATATTGCAGTTGACGCATTGAGTTTTCATAGTTCTGAGATTTCTCATAAATTTCTAAACGTTCATCCAAGTTCGGTATGACCTCAACTCTACAAAAAAACAAAAAAAAAAAAAATTGTTTAATAATAAAATATTAAGCGATGCCACTAGAAGCAAAAATTACCTTAGCACACCGTCTCTTGGCCAATCTTGTACATTATTTAGGCAAGAAGAAGGGTTCTTAATAAAAGATACATGTATGTAAACCAAGGCAAAGAAAAATAACAATGCTTTTAATAAAATAAAATATTCCAAAGTGCGTTGCATTGGTCTAGAATAGAAAAAGGAAAACACGATTGTTTACTTAAGAAAGAAAATGTAGGGTGTGAATATCAAACTGACTTGGAAAATATTTGGGCATACAAAAGAGCCACTTTAAAGTAGATGGCATGAAATAAACGATCACGGACGTTCATTAGATTATTCTACGCACCGAAAAAAGAAGAAAACGTATTATCAAAGTGTAACTAAAAAGATTGAGATTTTACTTCACTTACCTGCCCCCCGCGATTACGTTGATTGATATTTATATTAAATATATTACGTTGTGGCAAACGTTGCGCTGCTTCCAATTGAGCTTCAGCCGGTGCTGCAGGTGGTTGCTGAAGTCGTGCTGGCTGCGATGGACTAGCCGCTGGCTGATTATTCCCTCCCACGACATTTGAATTTTGATTAAGAACATCAGCCATAATTCTGGCGTATAGGCGATTTATAACAGACCGTATTAAAAATAAGACCAAGTGAAAGAGAACGGCCGCAATAAACAAATTAATAATAACAATCATTAATTAACCGCAACAAAGTCTTCCGCTTATTCCAGCTTTTTATTTTCGTTTTATTTTTCTATTTTATATCGCATAAATTCAATTCCCAACATTTGCGTTTTAGCGAAGTGAAGAGTATTAAGATCAGGCCATCTATCCACACAGCTGTTTTCGTTGACCTTTTTTCAGGTTAATTCCGGTTTTCTCTGTCTGCTCTGTTGTATCTTCAATTGATTATGATACCTATGTATTCGTATTGCCAATTCTTTTTTCTGCTTGATATAGACATTAATTCTTAAGGTTACATGATTTGCAATTCTAAAAGAAATGGAAGGAAAACAAATTGTACAAATTTTAGGAAAATGCAAAGTATTGCAAAACATTTGTTTTTTTTTTTTATAAGACAGAAGCACACACACAGGAACACACATAATTAATCTTTCATTGATTGCTCAATGCGTTGTAATAGATTTCTCTTATTGAAGACGAGACGTATTTTTAAATTTTATGAAGTTTACATAAAATTTTCTTACTTGCTTTTATTAATTTTATATGATTTTTTAATTTATTCTTCCTAGACTTTAATGAATAAACAATATGCAAAAAAATATATTATTTTCTGCAAAATCTTTTGACTGGTTTTTTATTTGACATTTCTCTTTAAAGCAATGCTGTTAACTTATATTTTCCGTTTTTATACTTAGCGATTTTTAATTTTCGGGCTTAATGGCATTATTTACGATATTGAAAGCTACAAGTTGCGATAGCATCTACATCACAATTGTTTGAACAATTAACGAATGGCTAACCTTTCTAGCTTAATTGGGCTTAAATTTCTTTCGTAATTAAGTAAATCAATAATCAAAAATATTTGATAAAACTTGTAAGGAAGCGATAAACACACTAAACATACATAGGACAGCATTAATATATATTCCAATAGGATATATTATAAGACATGCATCTTATAACGCGTGCCAGCCGATAACAGGCACAGGGAGAGCAACTACGTAGCGGGACGGCGATAGCGATCGCGACTATAAGGGAGCATGATACACCACGCTCGGCCTTTCATTTCTGTTACAGTAGCCAAGGAGATAAGAGATATCGGATGAAATAGTTCTTTGTTTTTCGACTTTACTGTTAGGGATAATAAGTTTTTCTTTACTTTATGGATAGGGGATAGCCGGCTCAGCTTAGTCATTATCCCCGAACACTCTCTCTGATTATTTTTCAAACGGTTAGAGACAATAAAACTAACGACAATGCAGGTAAGAATGGACTTTGGTAAGTACGGAACGCGGAAAGTAATATCGGATAAAATAACTACGAGTACAAGTCGGATCGCGAAACACCACGCTGATTTTTTTCCTTCTACCAAAATCATAATTATAATACCTTCATCGCTATTAATACATTAATGTTTTTTAGCTTATGACTTATATTATACAGTCGCTAATAGATTTATTTGAGGAAATTGGAGTAGGAGCAATTCTTCATTCAATACATTGCTGTTCTGGGGTATATAACGATATTAACTTCAAATTTGCCACGATCATTGGAAGTCCTATGCGAATCGGTACTGAAAATGGGTCAAATCTGTCGAAGATCAAGTCTACAGTGCAACTTGCTATAAAAAATGTTGGAATTTTGGAGCTTTACTTATAAACTACAAAATATATAAAAATAAAAATTTGCTCGTATATTTTATGAATCGTTCGCGCCTGCTCAATATTATAGGACAGAGAAATTCCATTTTTTTATAGCAACACCTTGAAAGATATTTCAGAAACACTCTATATAAAATATATATCATTGGTCGAAATCGTGTTCTGAGTCTGCCTGGGCGTATAAGTTAAACTTTCCTATTTAAAGTTTTTTAAAAAAAGGAGTTTTCTATTTTTTATATTGGCAACGTCGTTGTCCAATTGAAGTGCATTGATGAAAAGCTTTTAATCTATTTGTGCATCTTAATTTATATCTTAGGTCTATCAGGGAAATTGCTGACTTGGGTATTATGGATGTTCAGTAATTGTTTATTTTAATCGGTCACCTAAGCTGGGCAGCATCTTTGTGTTCTTCTTGTCTATCTTACCCACTGATTGTTTATAGATGCGGCGGTGGTTATTGATATCTTCCTTGTTGATAACTGGTTTATTAATGCTGATGCTGTTATCAATACCCATAATTATCTAGATATTATGAATATCTTTTGGTTTTTAATGTCTGTGGTGTTAACTTGTATGCCTGTCCATTTGTCCGTGTGTTTATTTACATGAGTAAAAGTCAAGATATCGGTTGCAAATTCAGCAAAAATTACCGCAAGTTATTGCACGCATGTTGGTATTTAAAATGGATCAAACAGCACGACCACAGACTAACGTAAACTGAGAATTTCTCTGTTTTGAAAGGCAAAAAAGAAATTGGTATTTTTCTCATTACTTGTAAACTGCAGCACAAAATACTTGCATGTTCTATTATACTTCACTGTGGAAAGGGTAGATGTAAGAGATTCGGGCGTAGTCGAACGTAACTTTGAGGAATTTTTAATAAGGTTTTGGTGTGAAAAGAAAGAGACACGTGTACGAGAATTCACATCGATTTATTGCCTAAGGCTTTGTTTGGTATGGAGCACGCATACTCATATGATGTCATGAATATATTTTAGAAATTTGAAAGAGTAATTTTTTTATATTGCACATCACTTGCCTTACAAGGGTATATTAAGTTTGTGCGGACGAATGCAGCACGCAGAAGAACTTGAGATATATTCATATTTTATTACACCGATCAATTCAGAACCATTTTTTCAATCGATCTAAAACCGAATGTATTTCCGTGTATCATGTTTTCTTGTGTTCAATCTAAAAGCAATTTTTAAATTTTTAAAATATTTCGACGGGAAGTGGTCAGAAAAGGGGGTCCGATTCAAACCATTTTCAATGGTGTTCGATTTTTGAGAAAAAAGCAAAAGATATATGGATGGTGTAGTATATTGAAAGAGGTCCGATTCAAACCATTTTCAATGATGTTCGGTTTTTGAGAAAAAAGCAAACGATATATGGATGGTGTAGGATATTGAAAGGTGGCCACTCTAGTGTTTTTATTTGTTTTAATTTATTTATGCTATAATGTTCAGTATGTTACTCATACGCTATCATTTACGGCCCACAGTGTAATGAAAAGTCGAGACTATTTTACTTAACCCTTACGCTGTGTTTATATACAGGTAAAATGTTACTCATACGTCACGATTTACGTTATAGGATTAGATTAGCTTTGGTAAAGTGTATGAAGCTTGTTGTCAATCGCACATGTTTGTGCGAATTGTAAATTTTTCAGTTTGCGTGATCTTTATGTGAACTAATATTAAGTTTATCTTTACTTAGTTCTTATTACCAAAGCAAGGACGACAGCTCACATAGACTCAAGACGGAAGTGCGCAGCGCTCTTATTCGATTCAAAATGATCGCGATATTTTTTCAGTGCCTTTGTGTGTTATAACCACGTTGCTCCTATAAGAAATTGATGAAAATTTTTAATATAGTTGACGCGTGCTTTAGATATAGGGTGACGTTAAAGAATACTATATAGTTTTCATTTATTTTTTTCATTGTTTTTATTTAGCAAATTATTGCAGTATAAGAAATTATACACTCATTCTCAAATGTTACATTCGAAATTATTTGTTGGTTTTTTGTTGTTGTTTATAATAAGCTACACACAATGTTTTTTGTTGTTTTTGTTGTTTTGTTATATTTTCTTTTTGGTTTTTTTTTGTTTTTTTTTTTGTTTTTTTCTGCTTGATATTATTTGGTGGTTGTGTTTGCAAGTGATTTCTCTGTTTATATATTTTATAATCATTCTTATTATTATTTTTTTTTTTTTGTCTTTTGTTATATAATTCCTTATGAAAATTTCCAGTAATCTTTGTATATACCTGTGTAAGTATATATTTAAGTACTATGTATACTTAGTTTTTGTTGTTGCTGTTTCTGTTGTTTCTGTTGTTTCTGCTGTTGTTACTGTTAATTTTGCCGTTGTTTAATTACATGTTGCTTAGCATATTGTGTTCATAAGATAAATATATATTTATTTATGTTAATTTTTGTTGTTTGTCGTTTGTGTATATTAGAGCTATTTTTTTTTTTTTTTTTGTTTTTAAATATCTAACCTTCTTTAGTTATTTTTATCAAATTTAGGCTAAATGTTTTTTTTATAAATATTTATTTATTCATTTTTGTTTTTGAATTAGCGATATTATCGAGCATTGATTTAGTAGTGGATTTTTATTCAGCGTTGTGTGTAAGTAATAATAATAGTTATAATAATAATAATGATAATAAAAGAACCGTTTGTTTCCTGTTGCTGTTAAAAGAAAATTTATCTAAATACAAAAGTGAGTAGTCGTCGGCCTCGCTTAGGCAAATTCTGTTATATTAGACTTTTTTTCTAATGGTCTTTTTAGTTAAATATAGCTTTTTTTTTTTTTTAAATATATTTAAATTCTTTTCTATAAAAACTGTTTTACTTTTTTCTTTATTAATAATTTAAAATAGTTTTCTTTACACAGACATATATAATTTGATTTCTAACTTTTTCTTGTTTTTTTTTTTTTCATTATTATTATTATTATTGTTTAAACTTATATTTTATTACTAAAACACTACAACATACACACTTATATAACTCTTTGCATGTATATACATATATATTCATCTTTGCACATACATACACATACGCACATATTTATATATATATATATGTATATATACACAACGAGTCTTTTCTTTTCAGCTTTATTTAAATGGACATAACTGTTCAATAGTTTAGACTTTTTTTGGTTTTTCATCTTTCAGTGTAGAAAATTTATTATATACTTATGCAAAATAAGTGCCTCAAAAGAGTTCCTATCATTAGCATAATATATTTTTGCTTATTTTTTTTGTTTTTGTTTGTTTTAATTATCTAGAAAAAGTAAAATCGAACCAAGAGAAGACTAAAATAGTTTTTACTAAAATTTTATTTAAAAAAAAAAAAAGAAAGAAAATTTGATTTTTTTTTCTTTTTCTATATATGTATATAACTATTTGTTTATATTGACAGTCACAGGCTTTTTCGTTTTGTTTAAGTGAAGCAATATGTCTTTGAGTATATCTGTGCCTGAGAGAGCTTGTGTGTAAAGGTCTATATGTGATTGTATGTGTGTGTGTGTGTGTGTGTGTGTGTGTGTGTGTTTGCCTTAAGTACAAATATTGTTTACTTACATTCACTTGTATTGGGTGTATTGCATTTTTTTTTCTCTCAGTTTGTGTTTTATGTGTAAAAGTGCATTTTTTTCTCTTTGTTTAATTGGATTTATTTTTCTATTCTATAAAGTTTTTCTTACTTTCCTTACAATTATTTTTAAAGTTTTTCTTCTTATTATATAAAATTTGTGTGTTTCTCTAAATTTTGTTTTTTTTTTTTTGTTTTTTCATTTTCATAAAAGCGTCTTTATACAAACACGGTAGTTACTGAAAAATATTTCATCTTTGCTTTAATTTTTTTTGTTTACCACGTTTTTTGCTCCTAATTCCGGAAATTATTGTTGTTATTGTAGTTGTTGTTGTGTTTTTTTTGTTTCATTAAACAATTATTACGTTGTTTTCTAGGTTCTAGTCTCTATTCTAATATCAGGATTTAAGTATTGCTGGCAGATCATTTCAGAGTAAACCTGTTTCTACATTGTGCGCTGTGCCCAGTGTATTTGGATCGAAACTCATTTTTAATTCACCGGCTAAGACGATTTCTGATATGCAACCCACAATGCCGCTGACATAGCGTTGCCTGGTAAAATATTGAACATCTGGCATTCCACCTGTATGATCAAGTTGAAGAAAAATTATGGTCAATGTTTTCTTAAGTAACTATGAATGCAAGTAATGATAAGCAATTTTTTTGTACTTTTGTGCTACAAGTGTATATTATGTATATTATGTTTGTGCAGACGTACGTAATACTCATAAGGACTTGAGATGGACGCAGATTTTATTATACTGATTGATTCAGAATCACTTTTTCCTTGTCTGTCCATCCCTCCACCTGTCTGTGTCTCCGTCTTGTTTTCTTGCGGTCAACTTAGAGGTCGTAATTTTAAAGACATATTGATAAAACTTGATACACGAACCTAAACTTATCCGTCCGTCAACCCGTTTGTCTCTCTGTCTGCCTTTTTTTTCTTGCGTTCAAGACGCCGTCTCTTTTTGAAAAGTCCTTACATGAACAACTGTACTAAACAAATTGGTGTGGTTTAATGAGGGGCTGCGTCCTGTTTAATATGACCAATCAATCAAGTCTATTCGCCCTATTCGTGTCACAGCCGACGTTGATCAAAAAAAACAAACAAAGACAAAGAGATAGGGTGTGGTCGCCGCCTAGTGGGTCTGTGCCCTATTAGTCACTGTTATTCGTTCTTTAAGAGTAATCACTATCACAGCTGAAGTAAAATCCACCGCACTTGAAATTTGAACCAGCGAAAACTGACCTTGGCAGCCGCAATTCTTACTTAGTCAGCTATATATTTTTAGTTCATTAACAAAATTTCAAAATGATATTCGGCCATAAAAGGCTAAAAATCTAAACTAATTCATAGCGGTTCTTGATCTAAAATAAACTCAATCAAATGGCACACGTTTAACGAAATATTTTCCAACAATTCCTTTAAAAGCGTATATAGCTTTTTCGCCTATTCTTCATAATCCAATATATCGATAAAGGCACTTGTGTCTTTTGAAGTGGTAGAGAGAAAGAAATGTAAAGCAGCTGCGGACCAATATATAATAAAATATATCGTCAAATAATTCAATTTTCTATTTTTCTTTTTATCGTACAGCAAGCGCACCTTTCAGGCGCATATTGTTATTGGAATATTTTCATGTTTTCCAAAAAGCGTTTCACAATAGACTGGCAGGCCAGTTATTGTATAAAAAATAAAAAGTCATAAAAACAATGGAAAAGTCCGCACCGTCCTCTAATTGCGAATAACTTACCCACATATAAACCTGTATCGGTATTTAATTGCCGTAATTTGCCCGGCGATCTCAGCGAGTTGCTTTTACGACCGTCTACTTCTAAATAGCCTTCTTGAGAATCTCTAAATATTCGCAAATAAATTTTAAAAAGACAAAAACATAGTAAAGCGAAAATTTCTTGTTACCTTATAGCACGAACACGATGCCATAAGCCATCGCTTACTTTGGTAGCATTAAATCGTATATCAATCTCGCCCGAACCCAAATTATAGCGAAAGTGTAAGTAACTAGAATCGAGTTGAATGAAAATTTTTATAAACTTAATGCAAAGAACGTGCATAAAAAGGAGTTATTTACCCATTTTCAATGCCCAAAGATAGATAATCATCTTTATCGCGATCTGTTGATCCCACTTTACCGGTCCATAAGATCACCCCATTGTCTGAGCGCGTTTTGATGCGCAAATTCAAATCAATTGTGTAGCTAATAATTTGGCTCATCGTTTCGGCATCGTTGTAATGGAAATAGCTGTCGTGTCCGGCAAAACAAGCACCAAAATTTTTGCGGACTCCGATAGTATGATGTGGTTGATCGGAGGCCAAATCGAATTTGCTAAGTAAGCTCCAATCAGTATGAGTTTGTGTACTTGTCGTTACACTGGTTGTTGGTTTTCTGTTCTCATCTAATAATTTCGGTGTTATGGCCGTATAGTCGACGTCTATAACTTTCAGTTTATCGACAACTACTCCATCATCTGCATTGGTTTCTTCTTTGTTGTCGTTGCCGTTGTCATCACTATCGCTATCGTTTTGTTTGGTCAGATCTAATTCCTCGCTATAATCATATTCGTTGATCACTAACTTGGGCATTTTTGGTATATAGGGCCCCTTCGTGTTTGCCATGATACGTTTCATGTCCTGAGCAAACTGTTTGCGTTGATATTCTTCGGTGCCATCGCTAGCATCAAACAGTGAAGCATCCATAACGAATGTCTTTTCCTCATATTTATCAGCATTATCACCATTATCATCAATTTCGTCATGCTCTGCCTCGTCCGTTTTCGTTGGAGCTAATTCTCTAAGCTGGTCTTCCACAATTATAGGATCATCAAAAGTCAATATGTCACTACCGGTATTGGCTTGAAAACTTTCATAATGGGTTGGCAAACGACTCAGCTTATGCTGAGTTTTATCCTGCAAAGTTGTTTTGTGATTGGGATGGAAACGATGATAGTGTTGTTTGTGTAAGCTTTTGCTTTGACGATGATTCGTTGCTCGGCGCTTGTGTTTGTTTTCTCCAATTCGTTGTGCATTTTTGTCATCGTAATTATACTGTTGTTGTTGTTGTTGTTGTTGTTGTTGTTTTTCTTGCTTTTTTTCTCGCTCCTTCTGTAAACGTTCACGTATTGCCTTAACATTCTCAAAAATGATATCATCTTCAATTTCATCAGAATCTTCATCTTCTTCACTCATGTCTTTACGGTCTTCGCGTCCTCTCTCCTCGTTATCTTGCTCTTGGGAATCGCTAAGTGTTATTAAATCTAAACTTTGCAATCCTTGCCAATTTATTGATTCAATAGTATCGTCTGTAAGTGCTGTTGTCTGCGTTGTCGGTATAGTGGCCTTTGTTTTAGCAGCAGTAGTCGTAGTACTTCTTGATGTTGTTGTTGTTGCTTTGGCGGTTGGCATTGTTCTCTGTGCGGTTTTATGCTGCTGCAAATACCATCTCGTGTAAGGTTTGTTTACAATCTTTTTTTTCTCATTATTCTCAACCAGCTGCTGCCAACGTTTTTGTTTTATTTTTAGGCCGCTTTTCTGTGTTAGGTCATCCCCATGTTGCTTGGCTTCTCTGGCCGCAACTAACTTGCTTGTTGCTTGCGGTTCCTTGGCCAAGACTTTCTGCTTACGTAACCTATCGAAGGATAATTCTGCCTCTCTATTGCACTGCGTGTTGTAGATGTTACAACGACATTCATAACTTTCCATTTGCGGTATACACTCTGCTAGGGGGCCGCAGGGTCGAGCCACACAGGCATGGGGGCAATTGCCTATGTTAGTGCCGCCCAATGCTTCAGATATAATTGCCAACGAGTGACCATTTATCTCAATCTAAAGAAAAAAAAAAAAAAAAAAAAAAGGGATAGAAAAGAAAGCAAATATGAAAGAAAGGAAATTCATTCATTTTGGCCACAAATTGTCTGCGGCTGTAATAACAGCATAGAAATCTTCTACTTCCTTTCTTTCTTGTTATTGTTATTTTCTGCTTTTTTTAATTACTTACACGTTGTATACAACCCACAAGAAAAGGTTTGCTTTTTAAATCTAAAGGCAATTTGTCGACATGATTAACACCACCAACAAAGAGATTTTCCGGCAAAGAAAGATGCCAAAAACCATTTGAAGATACTGTCATGACTTCAGGTAGTTGATCGATCTTTATAAATATGAAAGCTCAGTAACAACGACATGAGAAGTGAAATGAAAAACATGAAAGAAGACAACATACCTTTAATACAGCTAACCTGGCAGTGCGAGATATTTGTATTGTATGCCATTGGCCTATGGCTAAAGCATATTCACTCCTGGGTTTTTCATAAAGATGGACACAAAATATTTATTTAAAATTCATAAATAGAAAGAATGAATGTATGAATAAGTAATCATATAAAAAATCGTGTGTTCGGTATGCTGACCTAACTGTATTCGTCATAGAATTCATTTTCCGAGTGCCTATGATAATTAGTGCGTCTGAAAAAACATTGACTGAAAAAAAATAAGCTATTGGTCGATTAGCCAGAGATTAGCAAATCTTGACAATGAACGCCTGATGTCCACACATTTTCGGACATTTTGCTTGAGGCGCTCTCTCCACCTCAAAACCCTTTCAGCTCAAAATATATTTTCGGTAAAAACACTATAGCGGGACATTCAAACGTTTCTCTGCCAGACAACCTCGTGACAAATATATTGCACAACTTAACGAAGTGGAAAATGGTGGGAATATTTGCCGCAAAGATATTAAAGAAACACAGAAACAAGCAGCATTAACGTAGGCTCTTAGATAATGCCTAAACGTCAAAATCCCTATGAAGGTATACCAAAGCGCTCATGCCACAAGATAGAAGAGGTTAAAGTCCCATTTTGCCTAAACTGGGCAGCTTGTGCTGCTTTTCCACGTCAACAAAAACCCTACACTTGTCCATATGTCCACTTTTTTAAATAAGACGTTATATGGGAAATGGTCCAAAAGTGGTCCGATGAAGACCATTTTCAATAGTGTTCGTTCTTGGACTCTCAAACTTGTATTATACAAATATTTCAAAACTCCCGGCCTATAAGTTGCACACAAACAAAAAAACAGATAGACGGACAGATAATCTGAAGTCGACTCGAAAAGTGATTCTGTACCGATCGGTATAATAAATGGTGGGTATATCTTAAGCCCTTCCGGATGTTGCATACATCCACACAAACTTAGTATATGCTTGCACCGTAAGTGGTGTAGGGTATCAAAAGCGAAATTTATCGTTTTTGCCGGATCTTGATAAATAGCTTTCGAAAATGCCAGCCCAAAGTTTCGCTTTCACTTAACGATACCCACAACAACCATAAACAAGGTTTATGGGAACTTTAAATATCAAAAAAAAAAAACTCGATTTTTCTCAAATATGATTGTGGCCAGCACAGAATTCGAACATGGAAATGAAACAATAAACGGAAAGTAAGTGAAAAATATGCTTAATATAAAATTAATACCTGACCACCGCTGGACCACTGCCCAAATCAAAGATGAACTCGACAAAACCATTAGTCAAAGCTAAAGCTATAAAATCGCCGTGACGTTTAGCTCCCGAATATAAAATCAAACCATCCGCTTGCTCTGGCTTTAAGATGACCTAAAATTTTTCGGAAATATGTTAAAGACTAGCAAATAATTTTTGATTGTAAAAAGAAAAATTGCAAACCTTTAATTCCAACCATATTAAGGCACTATCGCCTAAAGGAGCATAACGCAAAAATGAGGAACCATTAAAAGAAGGAACCTACAAAAAAAAAGCCAAGATTTGTTTTATTTGAACAACTCATGTGTACACAAATCGATGATTAAAAAACCTTCTTCAGCTTTTACCTGTAAATCCATGCGAATTTCACATAAATCACCTACAAAACCTATAGGACACAGACACATCGCTCCTTGATCGGAAGGTAAACATTTACCGCCATGTTGACAAGGATATTTAAAGCATTTGTCAGTGACGCAATCCTCTAAAATATGTAAATGAAAGTTTATTAAAAATATTTCTAAACTAATTGAACACAATATTACTTACGTATATCAAATCCTTTGCTGACATCACCTAAAGGATGCTCTTCAAATTTATAATCGTGAGCATTAGCTACAAAACGGCGTATGCAACCAGTAAAGCCATTTGAAATAGGTAAACGTTTAGTTAAACCGGTTATGTTGCCCGTGCCACCCAAAAATACCGGTTCGCGAAAAGTGATGCGTGAAAACAAACCCTTGTTTGGAAATAAAAAAAAAAAAAAAAACACTATTTACAACACAATTCATTCACTTTGACTTACAACTATCAGGGAATAACGGTATACTAATTCTGTCATTTCATTTGCAATCATCAGCAGAAGTAAAAAAAGTATAAGTATTTTATAAGATTTTTGGCTAACAATCAAAACGTGTGAGAGGAATACAGTTCTCTTTTAAGATCACTTACTATAACATATCCAGATAATTAACAACTCACTTTTGAAACATATTTCTTATCACCGAACCACTCACTAGGAAGTTGTAAATCTCTCAAATTTATCTTCGATTTACTCTATACCGTTTATAGCTTTCTCCCCTATTGTGTGTGTGTGTTAAACTTACATTTGAACGTCCTTGAACTTTAGTGCCATGATTTAATACCAGCCAGGCATCCCAACGATGTCGATAGATTATAACCGAATTCCATTCGTTTAGCAAAATTGTTTCACGTGAACGTACATTACCAACACCGCTGCCACAATCGAACCTTTCATGGTAAGTAAAAAAATATTGAATAACTTACCATCATCGATTCTTGTATATGTAGATGTCCTTACCAGAACTCGATGAATCCTTTGTTTAAGAGCAAAGCCATAAAATCACCGGTTAAGTCATCTCGTTCACCACTCAAGAGTATAATACCATCAAAAGATTCAGGTCGAAATTCTATCCGTAACTGCATTACAAAAAAACCAAACAAATAAAAATATTAAGGTCGAGGTAGGCTGACCATTAAATACACAACATTTCTTTGCCAAATATTATAGAATTCTTTATTTTATTTCTTGATAAAATACCAAAAATTATAATTTCCCAAATTTCACAGGACCACGAGGGTTCCGCTAGGGGACGACCCAAAGCTCTAACTGAAGCGATCGAATTTTGTAAAATTAATTGTTTTTCGTCACAAAGCACTAAAAAAATTAGACTTTGTTGCCATGAAATGATTTGCTTTTGTGAATAGAGTTATATGAGACGGGGTTCATTAAATAGATCGACATAGTCCAAATTCGGTGCAGTTAATTTTCATGTCAGATTATCATTTAAGCGCAATCTTCGCAATAAAATATTAAAAATTAGATTTTTTTGCTTTTTGCTTTTCGTGCAAAACAATTATATGAGAGAAGATTCAAAAAAACGACCCATTCGATGCAAATTTTTTACATCAGTTTAATAGCGATTTTGTGCAGAAACTTTGAATACTGCAAATATTTTTGGTGTAATGAATTTTTTTATTTTTTATGTGACCCAATCACTCAGGGACGGTCTCGTATTCGTGTAATATCGTGACGGCCGGAAATAAGTGAGAAAGAGGGAACGAAACGGCCGCAGTCTGGGGGCCAATTAGTCTGTGTTATGTCTTTACCGGCTGAGTATTCACTATAACTGCAACTACGACCAAAGCAAACTCTATCCTATTGAGATATACACAGACTTGGTAGTCCCGATTTTTACCTACTCGTCTACCCATGCGGACATGTAATGACTTTGCTACCGTAAGGCCATTATATGGGGAGTGTACCTAAAAAAAAAAAAGTCCGATCCAATCTGTTTGTCTTTTCTTAACCAAAACAAGTCAATCCACCAAATTGTCTAATTTGCAAATTTGAAAAATGGCGATCTGCTTTCAAAACAGAAATCTTTGAAAGACATAAGACACTCTGAGGGAGACAGTCGGAGAGAGAAGCTTTAATCGATTTAAAAAATGATTTTGAATTGATGAATACATTGTACAATGTCGTTTTATCTTAAGTCTTTCCAAATGTTACAAGCATCCACACGCATCTAATGTGCGATCACCACAAGCGCTGTGGGATATGAAATATTTAGGGAAAAAAAAATTTTCTCTTTTGTGTTCTAACTAACCTGTACATGTTTGTAAGCTCCTCTTAAAGCCGGAAATGCTAACCATGAATGCGTAGAAAATTTTGGTACACGTATTTTAACATCTGCAAAGACAATAATAATTAAATATCATCTTAAAGAAATTTATTATAATTTTAAACTGTGGTTAAAATTCAAAAAAAAAAAACTTAAGACAATGTTAAAAAAAAATAGTGAACTAGCAAATCTCAACCGGTCTATCTAATTATTGGATAATAAGATTTCACGCTCATGAGACTAAACGTAAGAAAATTGGTTTGTGTTCCAAGTGATGTTTTTCTCATTCGTTTAAATTTCTTCTCTATATAAGTCCGCCAACGAGATGTGAAAAAGTGGCGGCTCCACTTTTGATCCAATTTGCTGAAAATGCATACTCCTTCATTCCTTTCATTCCTTTCATTGGGTGAAAAGTCATCTCTGCTTGTAGACACAATTTTGCATTGGAAGTTATCACCTTTCCGATGTATTTGCGGGGGAAATAATGCAGTGAAAGTTGTTTTTGTATATATAGAAGGAAGCTTTTTAATTCCAAATTGATCGCAGAGACGTTCAGTTCCTGGAAATACCAACTTTTCGATAAACCAAATTCCTTTACTACCATCACTCCTGCGTGTAACTTGCAGCATTTGTTTCATTTCATGCCTTTCTAAATAAAATTACAAAGAATTTATGCTGAAGCGAATTTTTTCGCCTGATATTTAGTTCCAACCTTATGTCGAAGAACAATAATTTCGTCGAAACGAAATTTTCGAACCTTTAATAACAAGTAAGAAAATTATATTCGGTTGTCACCGAATCTTTAATACCTATAACCGTATCTGATAAAAAATAGAAAGAAAGAAAAAGGATGGGTTTACACACTCCATAATATTGGGTGGGCATGGTTGATTGTTTCTATCTTCGTAGAATAATTTTCTGGGAATTTATATGGTGTAGATGTTGTAGTTTGTGAACAACGAGCAAGAGGCGTTTTCTTTGACCTGCTTTGGGCCATTTTTAAAGTTTTTTTGCAAATTTGTACGCGATATCGACTTTTTTGCGAGCGAAAGAATGTGTACCACAGTTACTACATGGTTTAGCAGGCGGGTAAATTGACAGACGAACAGACGGAGATGCTTAGGTGCATTCCGAATTTGAAACTGGGCCAGAATTTATATATTTGATGGGGTATTTGAAGCTTGTTTCTACGTGTTTTAAAGATATTGAAAATAAAATCAAATTTTTATACACTACTGTATCGTGTAGGCGTGGTTAATTTCTTCTTATTTCCGTACAAATATAACAGCATCGTGCATAGAATATACACTCAAATTTTTGTACATTTATCTGCTGTAGTTTCTGAATAATGATCAAAAACAAACATAGAGGTGCT